>OX463839.1:25674347-25833833 GCA_949825065.1 Odontocerum albicorne
ACAAACGGATAAAGAATATTAACAAAATAAATTGCGCAAATGTGAGTGGTAGGTGTGGTAGAGGAAGACCAAGATAATTTTGGTTGAATGAAAGGAATTATATTTTTAAGAAGGAAACATAGAAAGTCAGATAAATCGTAGGAGTTGTATGGATGTAGAACAGGCGAAGGGTGGAGCGTTGAGATAGGAAAGTCTGGCGCCTTGTTCTTTTTGCCTACCCTGGCAGGAAAATAGCGAGTTGGTATATATATAAGCAATTATATTTTATCATAGGAAAAAAATATTGTTATAGATATAGGTCACGAGTGTGTTAAAAAATATTCGTTTCCAGATTGGAATATTGAAATAGACTAAAAGAGGCGAAATATTAATTAGCAGAGGAATATCAACATTTTAAAATGAAAAATAAAGAAAACAAAATCCTCGCAATGCTCTATAACTCCTTGCAATCTTGCGATTTTACAAAGAAATAAAATTTTCTTATTTTTTATTATATTATTCACTTGAGATTTGTTTAAACCCTAATTTAAATTGAAATATTTACACATATTTATAAACTCACAATATTTCACTGAAAAGCTAAATGAACATTGAAGGTCGGTGTTGTATGTTGTGCATCTGTTAGTGATTATAATATTAACGACGATAACATGCCAAAATTCTGTTGTGTATCAGTGTCGAACACATTAAGTCAAACCTCTAAGTCGTAGGAAAAACAATAGTTATGTATTATTTGTATTCGTTCGGTGCTGGGCCTCGTAGTCGAAGATCCACTCACCATTCCAACGTCAATTCAATTAGAAAGCCAAGCTGTAGCGTGGAGTTTTTTTTAAGTGAGTAAGCCGTTGTACACAAGCAAACTCACCAGCCACACCGCTGTACTGGATCCGATGGCACAATGAAGTGAGACGATCGGAGTACACTGCCATATTTTTTCCCTCTTTTTGAAAGAATAGATATGTGCGAAGTCATAGGTATTCTTATACCATCGAATATTAGGGGGGAAAATGCTTGTGTCATTCGTGTGGAGTAGCATAGTGTGGAGTTCGAACAAATGACCTTCCGCATGGAAGTTTAGTGCATTACCGCACGGTCACGCACCTGTATTGTATAACACTTGAATATGGCACAGTGGAAGTGGATTGTACAGTGAATATAGCCTATTAGTAATGAATTTGTACATTCAATGAATAAATCGTTCGATAATAATAATAAATTCATATTCACTTGTAATTGTCTATCCGCTGTAAAGTAAATTTAAGGAAAAAGTTAATTTTAAATAAATCGATAAAAAAACTTTTAAATGACGTTTTTATTTATTGTAGCAAGTCAAAGTGTTATCACATTTTGACGTGTATCAAGTGCCATCCTTCTTGCATTTACACTTAAAGTGTTTCGCATTTCAACGTGCAAGAACCGCAGCTGAGCATGTTTGGTAATATTCTAGAACGATTATTAACGAAGAGCAGAGGAAGTACACTTTCCCAAGTAAACGTGAAAACTTCACACTGTAGTACACATTCATTGATTTCTTTAATTAAGGTGTACATTCACTAGTAATACTTTACGTTCATTGACCATCCCACTTCCACTGTCAAGTATACAATTCGACCTGGTGGGCTTGTTGCTATAAAGTATTTTATTTTCACCAAATAGAAATATGTTCAAAGCCTTATGTGAAAAATCAAACTGGGTCTCCAGTTTTCAGTTCAAGACTTCCAAATTGCAGGTCATCATTATTTGGTGTTTATTGGTAATATATCGTACATTTAAATACGTGTATAGTATTTATACGTGAATGGAAAATAAATTGTAAGTTGCATGCGTATATCCGTACATGAATATTCATACGAGTTAAGGAGAATTTTCACTGAAGGAGCGAGAAAATGCTCTAGTTTTTTTGTCCTTTTTAATAACGTTAGGAAATTTAACATGCGAGAAAGTTTATCGCTATTTTTATCCCACGATTTTTCACAAGAAATTTTCCTCAAAGAAGAATGTAAGTGTGAGCTTGTGAGTACATACTTTTGTATAATATTATATATAAAAGGACGTACTCACAAGGGCGACAATTAGTAAATTAAATAAAATCCTTCTGTTTTGTATATAATGCGTGTGTATTTAATTTTTGACAAGTTATTCCTAGAACCAAGAAAAAATTTCATAATATCCCGTTGATTGATGACGAGTGTGCATGTATTATTTGATTTTTTCAAGCTATTGCTCTTCAATTAATATACAGTTTAGCATTATCCTGAATTTTCAAAGGCATTAGCTTAAATATGTTGTAGTTCTTCAGGCAGATTACATAATTTCTTTCATGTTAAGCAGTTAATATATTTCTTCAGAACTTAGAATAATTGAGTACTTGACGACCTGTATGGAGACGTCAGTGTGTCCAATATAATTAAAATAAGTATATTAAGTTGGCAGGTATTTAAATTGCATGGAAGATAAAGATACCATTAAAAAATCTGCTGTGTGATTCAAACGCGTTGTAGACTGGCCGGATAGAATTTAACTTGGATTCATGGAATGGAGGCGGACTATCGTGTTTTGGGTGTAATGAGTTGGAGATCCTAGGCAGAGACAATCAAAATCTACCCTGGGATACAAAAAAAAATTGGCGAGATAAGATTTGAATGTAAACCTGATATATATTATAAGCGGTAGTAAGCTGGAGGTCGCATGTGCGTTGGGTGAAGTTAGCGATTCCTAACGGAGATAATATCGCCTTTTGAAATAATAGAATCAAAATCTATGTTTTTTGTAATAATTACAAAATTTCTATGCCATAATTTGTTTCTCGTCGATTTTGTTGAAGAAAAACATTTAATTATTTTCATGGTTCTATTTTTTCTAAGGCGTACTACATTAATTGTTATACCAATTTTTATATTATTTCGAGATTTTATCATTGTTTTTTTAGATAGTTAGAGTTTTATAACGAAGTTTATTGTTTTAACAAAACAGATAAATAATAAAAAGTATTATCGAACGTGTTTTTTTATATTATCCACGTTGTGAGAACTAAAAATCCTGGTTTAGATTAATTTCATAAAGTGTAAAAAATAACTACGTAAAATATTTTCTTTCTCAATACTCTTATCGCTCGTATCATTCAAGAAATAAGAAATATTTGTAATTGGCGTGTTTACGAGCACATCAACCGAAATAATTAGTGCACGAGTATTTTTACCGCTGTGCTTGGGAGACCTTCAATTTGTTGTGTTAGTTGACATACCGCATAGGAAATGAAGACACTTGATGCAATCTACGCGACATTTTTTAAATAATCTCTTTACACACATTCCTAAAACATACAATTTTATCTTTTAAGATTTTTTTGGTAATACACAGTAATGAGTGAGCGTATTGAGAGTATTTAGTTATGAGTAAATGATGTTTTGATTGAGAATATTCACTTTCGATTGGTAATAAAATTCAGTCATAAGCGAGCGAACTTTTGGTTGGATATATTCAGTTGTATGAGTAAGCATGATTTTGGTTGGTAATATTAAGTCGAAAGTGAACGTCTATAGGTTTTGTTATATTCAGTCGTGAGTGAGCGTCTTTTTGATTGGTAATAGTATTCAATCATAAGTGATTTCCAGCTGTGGAACAATACAGGCATATAAATAAAAGAAAATAATGAATTCAATGGCGAACTTCGTACTGTTTATGCCAATACATTAATCGCAAAAACTTCAAAAATGATTGTGTACATTGATGTGCTAATGCCAACCTTGATGTGTGAAAGCGAAGCATTGCCATTAAAAGGGAGGGATAAGAGCAGAATAAATACGATAGAAATACGCTATTACAATTATTGATAGAGTAAGAAATGATAGAATTAAAGATAACTGTAAGTAGAGATGGATGATACAAGAATAATTAAGAAAGGAATCTTGAGATAGTTTGGCCATATTAAGAGAACGAGTTTTGAAAGACTTATAAATATCTGAAATTAATGAAGAACGAGGAAGATGTAGACAGAAGAAACAGTGGAAGGAGTAAGTTGGAGAAATTTCATTTGAAGAAAGGTAAAAAGTATGAGAAACAGGAGAGCATGCCAAGATGTCTTCGAGATAAGATCTGTGTGCATAGATAGAAAGGTGTGGAAATCTCTCTTCTCTGTTAACCCCGAAAGCGACATGGCGTGATGATATGTAAGTATGTAATTTTTCGCAAACCTTTTTATAAAATTTTCAGTAATCTAAACTTTTATTTAAGTTATTATTTATAAATTAATATCAGTTTAATCAATTAGTAGGCGATGCAAGAATTGACGTTTTTTAATATATCAAGCAAATGTTAAAGTGTCATGTCGTTTCCAGCATTGAAACGGGTTATTTAAATTCGATTAACAAGTAAAAAAACGTAAAATGGTGGGGTTTTATTTCAATTCAGTTTTTTAATGAATATAGTACAATAGTATATTCACCAATTTTATGAAATTATATTAAGAAACTTATTAAAGTCTCCATTACACTTGGCGCGATTATTGAACGAACATCGCAGAGTTATCAAATATGTATCATCATCCTTATTTATGTTTAAGAGAGAATTGAAAACATTTACTCAGAATATCCTTTCATCCTAATTTCCCTTATCTTAGTTTCCCTTCCTTATCCTTGAACGAACGAAAACATTCCTCTAGTGCTACAATTATTGTTTCGAGAGTAGTCATTTAGTCGTTTTTATTTTTGTACTTAAATAAGTATTATTTTTTGTAAAATCTGTCATATATTAAAATAACTTAACGTATCCAAGATGAGCTCGTTAGTCGGAAGAAATTGCTGTAAAGCAACAAGTTCTTTAGATGTACCATGCATAACCATGTACACAAAATAATATATTAAAATAAATCAAATCATCTCCTAAAGTTGCGCGTTTGATTCCCGCTAGTACCTCGATTTTCAAGAAAGGATTTTAATTTGGGTTTCACTTACGGCCTCTTTACATCTATATGGTTGGTTGGAATACATTGACATAATGCCTGGAAGATATTGCCAGACTATACTGTATACAACGAAAGGGTTATGTTATACAATAATTTTTCTAATGTAATAAAATAAACATTCCACTAACATAATGTAAAATTAAAAAAATCGATAAACCTAAATATTTTATGAAAGCGCATATAAATTAGACCAGCCCCCCGTGACTTAGTTGGAAAGATACCTGCTTTACAATCCAGGAGTTACCGGCTCATTTAAGTCTGAAGCCCATTTTTATTTAAAACGGATTCAGTCCGGATTTATCTTAAGGCTTCTTTAACATTGTTCTTGATTGATTAGAATTTTCGCAAGGAAATAAGCCCACCAAGCTGTATTTTATTCATCGAAAGTATTTTATAACACAAACTAAAAAATATCACATGGTTTAAGTGAATATATTTTTATACATCGTTTAATTGTTTGTTTACGAGCTAAACAGAATTCACACTTTTCAACAGTCTGGTTTCAAGTTTTTTCAAGGAATTTATCAACTTAAAATGTAATTTTTCATCTAAAGAAAAACTCAACATAATTTATGTATAAATATTTTATCTTGTTGGAATAGGCAGATACGTCAATGCGCCAACCTTTCTTATCTTCTTCTTCTTATCGTGTCAAACGCACTATACCTGGGCTCATTGTTGAATCTTTCCTATCACGATATTCTTCCTTCACCTCCTCCTCATCTATACATTTTATCATACAGGTATTTTTGTTTTTTTTTTTACTTCTTACACTTCCTTCTTTCAAAATTACTTCTTACATTCTCAGTCATACTCTAATTTTACCTCAACTTAATTTCGTTATTCTTATTACATTTAATCAACGCAACATGCGTTTCTCCATTATGTCACGATATTTTTTTCATGATCAAATGACACAGAATTATAATTAAGTTTTTATTATAATATGGAGTTTAATACAGCCAAAGCCAAAATCTTCAATAAATTTAAATTCTACAGTATTTATATCAGTTCAACTCATACAAAAGGGACATTAACATGTGATGTGCTAATCATAAATTCAAGGTATTTTAAATATTTTACGAATGAGTTACAGTATTAAAAAAATCAACATATACAGTAATTAATACGAGTATATAAACCTTTATTGAGATAACAAAATGTAAGATCTCGCATTTTCAACGAAATGTAAACATTGCGCTATCAACTGTTTGTATTTCTGTCTTTGTTTGCTCTCAAATATTACACCATCACAGAAAAAATAAACATTCACATGATACACGCCTTTTACATACAGGATTAAACAAAATTTTCATAAAAAATAATTAGTATTTTTATAAAATATCATTATTATAAGTTATATCACACATTTTCATGAAATATTGCTGTATCCTGTATACCCCAAAAATGTTATTATGGAACACACGCACTTCGGACACATGTGCAACGCACACTTGTAAACATCGTGACATGCCTTAATGCCCAAATTCTAACAATTAAACAATACCCCTATTTTGCAGAATAGCTTGAGTTCTGAGCATTTATTTTTAAATTACAAAATATTACTTTAATATTCTAAGTAACGACAAATTGTTTAACACAATATAGTGTCTCGAGAGATCTTCTGAACTATTTATATATTTTTTTGGCTTAATATTTTTAATGTTTGTAGCCAAATTGCACGTGTGTTGATGTTTGATAACTACAGGTATTTAAATCGTATAATAAAAAATAAAAATAAATGAGTCATTTAACATTTTTCTACCCCAATATTATTCTGAACGATGTTTCAGTACTGAATTGTGTTTTTGATAAACTGTATTCCAATCATACTATATTGTACACAACCTGGTAAGCGGCCATGTGGAAATGTCTTTCAATCGACCAGAAAGATGTGTAGAAAGAAAGCTTTAAATATAAAACCAGGTTGGAATCATAATTATTTTATGAAGATATACAATTATTTATAATTCTTAAAAATTAAAATTATTAATGTGAATTTGATTGATTTATGAAAAGTACATCTTTTATTTTTTCCGCTCGCTTCTTAAAGGATGCCAAGGACGGAGCGAATCTAGCATTGGTTTGTAAGCGGTTCCAGAGTCTCACTGCATGAACAGTAAAGGACGACGTAAAAGAAGAAGAGTGGTGAACTGGGAAGGCCAATAAGCAATCATTGTTTGAGCGTAGCGCAAGTCCATAATCGGAAAGACGCTGAAAAATTTCGGCGAGATAAGAGGGGGCGGTGGGACAGTTAAGGGGATTATACAATAGAGGTAGTATGTGAATACTATCTCTATTGTATAATCAAAGGGCCTCAGGGTGGTAAAAAGGGCCTCAGAGTGGTAACAATACTCGCGTTCGTTAGACATATATGAATTTTATTGCCGGATCATGTGTGGTAATATTACCAATAATAATAATAATAAAAGGATAATTTATATAGCGCCGTTTAGAGAGTAGGCTCTCTTTAAGGGTGCTTCAACTCGGGAACTCAAACTCACTATTATTGACATATTAAACCGCATGCGTCAAGAACTGCAAGTTTCATGCATACTCCAGAGGTTTTAAGCCCGAAGGCTCAGTTAATGTGGGCGAAGAGAATGTTGTCTCTCAACGACGATCTTTAACATGTCAATTACCCCTTTGAAAGTGTTGGAGGGACTATACGAATTAATGAAATTTCCATCAAATGATTAACGTTAGTAAAAAATACATAATTTCCTATCCTATAAAATAAAGCTTTTCTAGAAATAAAGCTCAAATGATAAAGTTATTATAAAAAAATTACGTCCTTCAAAAACGTGATAGGAACAAAAATAAAGAACGATTAAAAACATTTATTTAAAATATTTTCACGTCGTGAAAATATTTCAAATGTTTTTATCTTTTTATCCGCATCTCATTAACAGCGCAAAAAACAAAACAATATTGTACACGTCGTTTTTAAAGTCTTTCAAAATGTTTTATATTTAAAATAAACACATTTGCATTAAATCAGTCAGAATTTAAGGGCTTTTAAAATGGGATTTGACGTTTGTAAGGAATTCAAAATATTTTGCAGTCCACTCGAGCGTGAAGGTGACTTCATCTTTCATTGTTTGTGCTTTGTATCGAAACGTCAGCTTGAAGTTTCGCAAAGAAACTGGATCATGTCCAGCCTATTCTTTTACATTTTCGGTATTTGTCATTTTGAACTTCAATTAATACAAATCGACGCGATATTATTTATCTATTATATTTAAAAACAAATCTTTTGTCGTAAGTTAAACATCTTTTATGCCATTATAATACAAACATTTATAGGTTTGATTTCGTGGTTTTTTAGAGTTCTTATTTATTCAAAAGATAAACCCAGATCAATAAAAATTGTGTGTCCATATTAAATCATCTGTTGTTTTTCATAAATTATGTATTTATGAAGTTTATTGACAATAATAATTAAAATAAATAAATATATATGGATGTACTCGTACGTATTTGAATTAAGAGCAATGATACTATTTGAGAGCCACTAAAAGCTGCAAAGAAAGTTCAGCAATGAAGCATGTTAATTTTTTGTTTAATATATTCAAACACATATGGAAAGCACATTATTCGAAGTCTCAGATAAATAGACTGGTTGAATAATGATAGGAAGAAAGAAAGTAAAAACCCTGTGATTTGTCGATGACAGCACAATTACAAACAGCAGTGATATAGAACTCGTTCAAATGTATCAACAAATTGATAAATAATAAATCGTATGGCCTGCGTATGAACAAAAAACAAGACAACACAGGTTCACAGATCGTATTATAGCTACATATAAGATCAGACATTGTGCAAGTACTTTAACATTTTAAATAAATAAAAATTCTTACGAATATTTAAAGAAATTTAAACTCCTATATTTCTATGACTTTCAAGAAATTAAAACTCCGCAATATTCCACGGAACATTTTTCTTTTAATTTAGGACTTCTTCAGAGATCGCAGGGCGAGAGTTGACTACGGTTCTGAGTTTTTAGGTAGGGAGGTCGACATCGGTTGCCCGCAAGGCGATATATAGGGTCCTTTGCTCTAAACCATACTCATGGACGATCTATTAAAAACTTTTCTACCTCCAGGTTGTATGATTCAGGCCTACGCGTATGGCGGCTTGGTTTTGATCAGAGTAAATGCCAGGGTCTCGATCGAAAGCATCTCAGTCTGCATAACCCGGATTGGTGAGTGGGGGTCGAGAAATAGTTTAAACTTCGCTTCGCATAAAACTTGCGGGGTACTGTTGAGGAGATCTCTTGCATGCGCTCCTACAATTTCCTTTTTAGGAACAAATGTTCATATTTGTGTCATGTTTTTTGGAGAATTTTGTGCTATGCCACCAGGGGCTTGGCACAGATATGTTGGCTCTCAGGTGCTAACAGGAAGCTGATTGGCGGTCAACGGTGGGCGCTGTTGGCTATCGCCAAGGTTTATAGGACATGCTCGGTGGAAGCACTCTCAGTCTTAACGGTACTCGATCCGTTGGATCTGGAGGTCCAGCGACGCATCGCAATTATCCTTCTTAGTCAGGATCAGTCTGCGAGTATATGTGACATCCGCGTTCATCCTTTCACAGGGATGACTCCTATGGCGATTTTAAAAATCCTAGAGGCCCAGTTGTCGATTTGGCAACATCGTAGTTCGTCTTATTCTGTGGGAAGACAGAAATTTAAATTTCTTCCTTGCATCAGGGCGCGCCTCGGGATATACCCAAACGATTGGTTTTCCCAATTTCTCTCTGGCCATGAGAGCTTTAACGGAAAACTATTTAGCTTCAACCTTTCGCCATATAGCAATTTTTGGGGTCATCTGAATCAATCCGCAGAGCACATTGTGTGGTACTGCGATGAAAATCAAGTCAGTAATTTCCGAAGGGAACTCCACTAAGCCTTACATCTAGAGGCGTCGAAGAATAGTTTTGTTACATCCGAAGTTTTCTGTGAAAGTACTGGCAACTTGTCGAGCTGTTTAAACTCCTGTTACTGCGTTGAGAGTCATTTCCCTTCTCCCGTGATGTCGGACCTTAAGTCCGTCGTCACTACTATTCTTTTCACACTCAGATGTATCGCCACCGAAGAAGGAGGGCAGTTCCTTCTTCTTTGGGCAGTTCTTTCTTCGTTACTACCTGACGTCGCGCTTATGAAAACATAAAGAAAATTTCCCTCTTCTAGTTTAGATCGCGCTGGATGGGTAGTTATTTTGTCCCCCATAACAGATGGGTGGTGGTGGGGTCGAACTTAATTGTGCGTGTATTTGTATACCTAAACGTCTTGATCACTCAAAATAGTGCCTGTAATTGAGAGATATTCCGTAGAATCCAGATGGGTAAAGGAGCGATATTCCGTAGAACCCAGATGAGTAAAGGAGCGATAAGTATCTAAACGTGATTTGGAAAGATTGAGTATATAATATACCGAGAAAACAAACCCAATTGGTCTAAGCGCCCATTTTTACACACATATCACACACAATCAAGCCATTTCTCTGTCGGGTTGGTAGAGAGAACAGAGTGCTTCACTTTCCTACCTCAACACACATCCTTTGCCTCTTCCATATCTATACATTTTCTCATATAACTCTCCTACATCCAAACACCTTATCATACAAATTCTCGTTTTTAATGACTAATTCAACTCCAGACGTCTATTATCGGTGTCGCATTTAAGGAGTCGTGTAAATAAATGTAGTAAAATCGAACTGTCGCTTATCTAAAATTGTCGTGAAACGAGAGGTAATGATTTATTGTTTTATTTTGATGGCCTGAATGCACAGAGAATCCTACTGTAAACAGACGGAACACAATGCAGTCGTTCCGTTCAATTTCCATTTGCTTCGAGACCGCCGTGTTCTGAGTCGTGAACTTAGAACGAAAAAAGATAAAATGCCAATGTTTGACCGGTCAATGTTCATTTTAGGTGTTTTATAAAAATATTTTAGACATGATAAATTATTTAATAATAATATGTTTTCTGGAAAGTAGATTCGTATTTCTTGAATTACCAATATATTGAGTACAGCATTGTCAAACTTGACTAAATACATTGTTTACCAAGATTATATAGAAAAATATTTTACAATCTATGGCTTATAAACTAACATAAAAATGGTTTAAATAGGAGTCGACTACCTTCACGTGTTATGAACCACCAGCTTTAGAACAAAATTGCAAAAAATGGTGGTTCCCAATATGTCAGGATAGTTGAGTCCTATTTAAACAATTTTTACGTTAGTTTTTACTGTAAAATGTTTTGCTTTATAAGCTTGGTAAGCTATGCGTATGTATTGAGTATAGTTTGACAATACTTTGTATAGCGAAACAGAGCTATCACTTTCATTTATCTTATTGTGTAGAATTTTTCATATTTAAGTGTCAAATCATTCTGCAATATATCATATATCAAATTGATTCATCGAAAAAATAAGTAGGTATAAACAAGATTCTTATTTGTGCACCCCTGATTATGATGACCTTGAAACCTGTATTTATACCGTTATACGAGTATAAAGTGTAATAAACAGTGTTTGACTAAACGAATTATAATATCCTTCAATCTC
Organism: Odontocerum albicorne; assembly: GCA_949825065.1. NCBI lineage: Eukaryota > Metazoa > Arthropoda > Insecta > Trichoptera > Odontoceridae > Odontocerum > Odontocerum albicorne. The sequence goes on from OX463839.1 coordinate 25,685,889, forward strand.
AACAGTAATAATGCCTTAACTAAAAACAATATAGAAAAAATATGTTTAGATAGTGTAATCTTTTTTTTTTTATATTAATTTATAGATTAAAATATTTCAACAGGCTAAAAGAATCGAAAAATTAATTGGCAGAGGAATGTCAAAATGGGAAATGAAAAATATAAATAAAGATAACATTCGCGAGAACTACAATTGAAAAAAATCAAATCAAGTCCTTCTCTTCTAGACCATATCCACATAAAAAATAATTTCAATGAAGAATTTGTGACTAGTGAGATTTCGTACAACAGTGACTTAGACGCATATGCCACAGCGAAGATATTGGAAATTTGTCCAAGTAAAATTATAAAACCAAGGATATCATTGAATAGATGATTGAATATTCAGATACCAATATAACTGGTAGCAATTGTTAAAGAAAAAGGGACGAGATACACGTAATTCCAATCAATGCGGGCAGAATTTTTGACATTATGTAGTCACTGACAGTTGAGATAAATTCGCCTTTGTTCAGAGATTATTATATAAATTGTCTATGGTACTTTGAAAAAGCCTACTTGTTTATGCGTTAATTATAAAGCACGATTCACATTCAATTTTAATTTACAATCTGAAAAATGCATATAACTGCTAAATAATACGATAGGACCATATAATTCGCTGGTAAGATTCAAATGATCATAACTTCAAAGGAAATTGTTGGGTATGATGACTTGGTGACTTAAATATCGCAACAGAGGCTTCGTTTCATGGCGATATTTTAAAAACATAAAAAAAATGTTTGAAAAGTGTAGTCGCCTTTGAAATTATAGTTCAGCCAACTTGATATAATGATAATCTCCCTGTGTCCAAAACGCACGCACTCTTAATGTTTACGGTGCGTTTCATGCCTCAGCCTCCCGTTCTTCTCAAGCAATGTGGTCAATGAGACAGTTTGGAGAGATTTGTGGGTACTGGAGGAAGGACGACGCAAAAGAGAAAGAATTCCAATGCGTTGGACCGACCGAGTGAGAGACGCCACTGGACTACCCTTAACAACTGCCCTTCGAGTATAGAGATGGATAGATATGAGTCGTCGGAGACTATCATGGGAGTCACAATGTTCAGTCATGAGCTACACGACATGATGCATGGAATATTATTTAGGGATTTAATTTTTTTGTATGTTATATTCTAGATAAATTTAACTGAATGCTAAAAGTTTAAAACAACTATTTACTTGAAAATATTTTTTCCCGTTAATGTTACAACGCGGAAGAACGATCTTCATATAACTCCTAGAATCTACTCTTATAAAGAAGGACCTTAATGTAATGTCGAAAGTTTTAGAAAATCAAATATTTCGAGGAAGGTAAAGTAAAATATAACATGAAAGATTTTCTGCGAAAGTACACAAACTCACATACTTGTTTTTATTCATCTTGATAAACTGAAGTAGATTGTACACATAATTGTGGGAAAGTATGAAGTATGAAGTGAAAGTGGGAAACTTATTACGAAAATTCTCTGAAAGCGACTCTCCAGGAAAAATTATCAGCATTACTTGAACAACTAAGAATAAACTTTGGATAAAAGTCACAATATCATGTCACGGGATCGTTTGAAATTCTAAAAGTTTAGGGAAGTTTTAATGCAGAAACCGGTAAAAAGTTTTAAGAAAATCATCGACTTTCTTCTTTTATAATTATTTTACTTGGATCATGCGAGGATATAGTGATATCATTCACTGTGACGACTTTTAAACTGCTATAAATGAGTATAGAGGTCTATAGCGAGCAAGGTACAAGGATGTCGGGAGCTGGCAGCATATTATATAATGATATCATTCACTGTGATGACTTTTAGACTACTATAAATGAGTGTAAAGGTCTATAACGAGCAAGGTACAAGGATGTCGGGAGCTGGCAGCATATTAGATAATGATATCTTTCACTGTGATGACTTTTAAACTGCTATAAATGAGTGTAGAGGTCTAAAACGAGCAAGGTACAAGGATGTCGGGAGCTGGCAGCATATTATATAATGATATCATTCACTGTGATGACTTTTAGACTACTATAAATGAGTGTAAAGGTCTATAACGAGCAAGGTACAAGGATGTCGGGAGCTGGCAGCATATTAGATAATGATATCTTTCACTGTGATGACTTTTAAACTGCTATAAATGAGTGTAGAGGTCTAAAACGAGCAAGGTACAAGGATGTCGGGAGCTGGCAGCATATTATATAATGATATCATTCACTGTGATGACTTTTAGACTACTATAAATGAGTGTAAAGGTCTATAACGAGCAAGGTACAAGGATGTCGGGAGCTGGCAGCATATTAGATAATGATATCTTTCACTGTGATGACTTTTAAACTGCTATAAATGAGTGTAGAGGTCTAAAACGAGCAAGGTACAAGGATGTCGGGAGCTGGCAGCATATTATATAATGATATCATTCACTGTGATGACTTTTAGACTACTATAAATGAGTGTAAAGGTCTATAACGAGCAAGGTACAAGGATGTCGGGAGCTGGCAGCATATTATATAATGATATCATTCACTGTGATGACTTTTAGACTACTATAAATGAGTGTAAAGGTCTATAACGAGCAAGGTACAAGGATGTCGGGAGCTGGCAGCATATTAGATAATGATATCTTTCACTGTGATGACTTTTAGACTACTATAAATGAGTGTAAAGGTCTATAACGAGCAAGGTACAAGGATGTCGGGAGCTGGCAGCATATTAGATAATGATATCTTTCACTGTGATGACTTTTAAACTGCTATAAATGAGTGTAGAGGTCTAAAACGAGCAAGGTACAAGGATGTCGGGAGCTGGCAGCATATTATATAATGATATCATTCACTGTGATGACTTTTAGACTACTATAAATGAGTGTAAAGGTCTATAACGAGCAAGGTACAAGGATGTCGGGAGCTGGCAGCATATTAGATAATGATATCTTTCACTGTGATGACTTTTAAACTGCTATAAATGAGTGTACAGGTCTAAAACGAGCAAGGTACAAGGATGTCGGGAGCTGGCAGCATATTATATAATGGTATCATTCACTGTGATGACTTTTAAACTGCTATAAATGAGTGTAGAGGTCTATAGCGAGCAAGGTACAAGGATGTCGGGAGCTGGCAACATATTATAAATGATATTATTCATTGTGACGACTTTTTACTCATATGACACGGTGAATGAAACTTATACATCTTTCTCTGGAACATTAAATTTATACGAGTTTGTAAAATGACGATTAAAAATTAAAATGTGGCATGTGTTATTAAATATAATATTAAATTTTAATTACGAGTACATACATACACATCATTACGCCGTATCCTTTGCGGAGTAGGCAGAAATAACAGGTCTCCAAACTTTTTTTAACCAAGACCACAAATTTCCCCTCCACCACATTCATACATCTCCCCACGCACAATATTTTATTATTCATACTTCTCACTGTATCTTCTTTTAAAATTTGGTCCATTTTATCCAGCCCCGTTTTCCTCGGTCTTCTTTTTCCACGCACACCTTGCACTTCTGACTTGTATACTCGTTTAGTCATTATTTCGTCATTCATTCTCCACATGTCCGTTCCATCTTAAAGCTCTTTTCTTCATCTTACTTAAATCATTCATTATATCCATACATTCATATATGATGTCTTCATTCTGCCTTCTTTCATACATTGGCACTCCACATTGTATATAACATAAGTGCTCCATTTACCGTGTTCCATTTCACACATTATTCCATTTCATATCATTCCCACACATCACACACACTTTTTACCACACCTCTTTCACCTTTGATTTCACTACATTAATTTTTAAGCCTTTTAATAGACATCTGTCATGTACTCGTAGCTCACTAATCATATCCCTTAAATTGTCTTCATTTTCAGCAAGCCTAACTATATCATCTGCATACGTTTTTTTCACTCATTCCATGTACATTTATTTCACTCATATAAAGTTACTAAAAATCTTGTGAATAATAAACCCGAAGGAATGGTGAAGTGCGAGAGCTTTTCCAGATGGACAAATGTAAGCCAAAAGGATTCAACCCATAAACAAATCTTTGGCATATTTGAAATATCGAATAAACAAACTTCAATCATATATATATTAAATATGTGTATGAGTAAAAATATCGAGTCAGTTAAATGTATTTAATATAAAAGTCTATTTATAGCAAAATATTCTATACGAGCTCATACAGAGCGACGCACAGTTTTCGGATTGACCAATCTAGAGGGACAAAATCCTAAAAATGAAAATCAATACTTCACATAAAAAATGCCGTTTTAGTGTGTCAAACAAACCTATTGATAAGATGCACTTGCCAGATTTTTCAAGAAACCTTTATTTTATTTTTTATGACGGAACAAAGTCACGCTTTGTGTCGTAGGTATAAAATATTTCTATTATAGTTCGGAAATTCTAGGATGAGTCCTGTGACAGCTCACAAATTTGCCCCAATACAACCTTGTAACGATGTTCATTAATTTTAATTATTTTATCAACTTTAATATAAGCCTCAATTCTAATAAATAGCAAGTTATTTAGGTAAATACGAGTACATTACATAAGGTTGTATTGGGGCAAATTTGTGAGCTGTCACAGGACTCATCCTATAATTTCCAAACTATAGTACATTTCTGACTTCCGAAGTTTATGCATGTTAACAGTGTTTTAAAAAAATATTGAAAATAATTTTCGTGATGGCATCGTGTTCTACAGGTATTTATTCATTTATTTATGTCATAATTATATTACTTTATTTATACAATAGATTATTTTTATAACAAAAACAAATTCATGAAATTTCATCCTATGCATTTTACTGAGTTCAAAGTTTAATAAGATGTAAGGTTATGTGCAATATGTCGCAGGGCTATAAAACTAAGTTTAAAAAATAATCTTAAATATTCTTTAAACAAAAAGTATCACAATTTGCGATTTTGTGCGATTTCTTAAATATATTTTTTTTTGCTATAGGGACCAGACTTACGAGAATTAATATTTTTGAAGTATGGCGTTCTAGCCCTTCGAAACACCGCATTCAGCGTGTTTATGATTTTGTAAAAAGGTTTTACAATATTCAAGATGATAAAGAAGCAGAAGCTATAAGATTAAAAGTTTTTGTAAAAACCGAATGTGAGAAAATTCATCAAAAACGGGTACAAAAACAAAGACGTTTGAATTTGTTTTGAAAACTCTACCAACTTTGGTTTTGTGAAGATTTAGATTTTTCTTCTCCAATGCAGATAATTTATAAGGCAAGCCATACAGCTAAAATATTTCGAGAATGTTCATCCCAATCAAAAAGGACAAAAGTGCGTGATTTGGTTACCAGCTACGAGAAGGAAAAATTGACATATGAAGCTGCAGTTAGTGTTCGAGTCAGTGGTAGACGTGAGGGGGCAAATTCAATATAAGAAATGTTGACTGCATCACCAAGAAGAGCAACGAGTTATAAAAAGGCAAAGAAACAAATTTTAACAACTTCAATACAAAATCCTTATTCCCCAAAAGAAGCTTTAGCATTGTTCAATGCAAAAAAAATACGGTAATGTATATAGTATAAAAATATCCAACAGGAAGCTTCTGAAAGAGGTTTCAATTTATATCAATCATATGATCGGGTTTTAGAAGAGAAAAAAAACAATTGTTATCTAGAAGCAGAGAGCATAATTGTAACAGATATTTTGAACAGCAAAATTTTAAAATTACGCTAAGGAAACAAAAATTTTATACATATTATTATACTCGTGGTATCAATATGCCTGCAGCCTTGCACAAAATATTAATGCACGGTGCTGAGATCATCGATTATTATTTGATTCCTATTGGACAAATGTCTGAAGAGGCATCAGAGGTCAAAAATAAAGAAATTAGAAAAATTAGGCAACATCACACTTTAAAAACTTCGCGTGTTAGGACTAATTACGATTTATTTAAATATTTATTAGTTTCTTCTGATCCGTATATAAGTCTTATTAGAAAATTACCCAAAAAAGTTAAACATGTGTATGAAAGCGATTTTCCAATGCTTTTAAAATAAAGTTATTTTTGTACATTTTTTTCAGTTATAAGTATTAAGTTTTTAACGTTTCTAAATTTGTCTTATTCTCAATGTATTTTGGTGTATTTGATAAATTAAAAACCTATTATTAAATTAAAAACCATTTGTTTATATTTTCTAAGCCTCTAGTTATTAAAATGTAACATAAAAATGTCAAATGACATGAAAAATAATTTTGTACGTTTTATAAAATATCTAAAAACTTATAAATAATTTGGACTTGGATTCTTTTTGCATATATAGTTTGATCCAAATATCAGTTAAATTTGTTTTTGGATTTGTAAGTTGATGAATGTTGTGTTTGGATTGAAATGTTACGAGTTTTTTGGATTACTTTGGAGTTTTTTAGATTACTCGAGTGTCATTTTCTTCAATTTAACATTTCGTGGGTACATTTACAATTTCACACATCGTATTTTGTCAAGAGAATAATCTTATCAGTATTTAACCGGCGACCTTTGTGACGTAATTGGTTAAACGATTGACTTCCTTCCACACGAGATTTTGAGTTTAATATCCGATAGTACCCAAAAAATAATTTAAAAAACCTTAGACTCTTGTATAACAAGTTCGTCTGGAAACAATACTCTCGCATGCAAGACGCGTGCGAGTGTCTTGCATCTTCACGTACGGTATTCGTACCAACAATTGCAATGATGAACTGTCAGTTTCGTTCCTGCTCCAGTGGTTCTTAACAACCGGGACAGGCAAAATTAGCGGGGCCGAAGATAGTTGTTTCCTGGCCACGCCCTTCATAATGCCCGCATCGTATATCTGGATATTCGAATGAATGTATTAAACCTTTAAACATTGTTTTAAGTTTTAAATTTGAAATAAACATTGTTCTCTTTTAATTTATTTTAATAAATCGGTTAAAAAAACTTACCTTGTAATATTTTATTTAAAAAATATATCTAAATGTATTATATTGTATTACACATTCGTTGTAAACAGTACAACTTAGCGGTTTTTTTAGTTTGTGGCAATCTCTTCTGACCAAACAGAAACATGTCGATCAAGCCTTATGTGAAAACCAGTTATTAAAAAAAATATTAAAAAAAAAAACTGGGTTCCAACGGGAATCGATCCTATAGCCCCAAGCGGGAAGACATGTATCTTAGTAACTATGCCACAGAGTTCTTCAATAGTATATAACAAATAACATTAGTAAAAAATATTGTGGTTAAAGTTTTATTCATTCGTATCGTACACTTTCAGATATTAGAACTGGTGATTCGGACATATTAAAGAGCGTAACTGGGAGACAAACTCGTCTTCGACCCCATTAATCGAGTACTACTCCGCACGTACGAGTATATGGTTGAGGGTCTAGCTAGAGCATGTGAGTATTATTACGAGTATAATACTCGTACTATGTAATTCTTTTCGGTTACAATTGGGGATCAAATCGGAAACCTGCTACTTGTGATTAGTGCGGCCACAGGCCACAGAGGTATTGTGATGAAAATAAAATATTCCTTCAAGAGTTGTCCTTAGCTTTTTTACTTCAAATAATATTTCTTATCAAAACTTGAAGAATAATTATTACACATATTCCTAGAATTGAATTTCATGTGATTCCGAGTAATACTTACAAGACAAAGAGTGTTTGAACTAAGGATAATTTTATTAGTATTTCGTATTTTGTAGATTATACAAGAGCACAAAAATGCAAATGTCAGACGTAAAACTATATTTGAAAGCCATTTCCGTTAAAAATAATACTCATAACAGTGAACATACTCTGGTTACCATGATATAGAAGCGGCCCTCGTGATATGGGAGACGAGATTCAAAACGTTAGCGAAATCGTGAAGGCATGTAAAAATAAACATTTTCTCATAAGATTTCAGAATCAAACTTTCATAATGATAAATGATCACGTTTTCATAATTTTTGATCTATAGACAAAAATATTCACTAAGAAAACAATTCTTTTTTAGCTATAGAAATGCTGTGTCAATAATTAATATAAATGTTAAAAGCAATATACTCGTATTTTGGCAATATTTATATATCTAAAAATATATTCAAATTCTTCATAAGATGTTTTGACTCAGGTTCAGTGTAAAATTATAATTAATGTATTTAATATTTATTATATAATTTGCCCAATGCCATCAAGCCGAAAATGAAAAAAAAAAACATTCTGTGACCGTGAAGTGAAAATGAAACGTGTATATGTAGAAGTCATTACACAACGTAAGGATTATCCATTTTTTTTAAAAGCCACTACTTATTTGAGTCCTGATTCAACAGAAAATACAAACGATGATGATAAGTAGAACTATCCAATTCGAATACAATTCCTCAATGAATTAGCATTTTCAGGGATGCCGTTTCACAAGTTAAAATTAAACAAAACATTATGTGACCGTGAAATGACAATGAAACGCAAAATATGTATGCAGAAATATTGTTTGAATTTTTCAAATACATTTCGCAGTCAAAGTAAACAGATTTACAAAACAAATGAAAATTAATTTGATTTGATTATTGAAATTTGCATTAGTAATTAAAGTTATGCTTTTTAATAAAAGGGCGGGTTGCATATCGGTGAGGCGGGTTGACGTTTTCATTGGAGATTTGGTTTTTATTTCGTGTTGGGTGGTTGGATTTTATTTTTAGAGAGACAACGTTTCTATCTCATCACTGGATGGTGTTATTGTTAAAGCAGGAAGAAGATTGGCGCGATGGGCAAGGATTTTTGAAATTTTTTCTCCGTAGTGGGAGAAAAATACAAACCTGAAAATAAGAATTATATTTGCATACCATAAGTTGTTATTTATAAAATAATAATTACAATTAACATGTCTCAAGGACAGATTTTGCATAAAGTTGATGTACATATACCTACATCATGAGTAACTATCCCTTAGCTAAATATTACTTTGTCTAGTTTAATATGATTTTTTTCAATAACAATTAATTGCATGGAAACATAATCCATATTGCCAGGTTCGTACTTTTTCTTCCAATACGAAGAGTGTTACTTCTTCAGTAGAACGGCGGCGCGCACTCTCGGCGGGAAAACAAATTCCCCACGATAACTTCAAACCTTACCCTTTGCACCAAATAATTTCTTCCTGCTTTAACAATAACATCATCAAGTGAAGAGACACAGACGGCGCCTTTATAAAAACAAAAATTAACCAACCAACACGAAAAGAAAGGATCTTCGAAGAAATGTAGATTATCAAGTATTCATGAGAGCTAAAAACTGATGTGGTAAAAATGTGCTAAGAAGGATGAAAATGAGTAGTTGAGGTGGTTTTGGACCGACTAAACTAAAAACTGACAATTTTTTTTACAATATAAGCATGAGAGGGAGTCGTGGAAAATGATCAATAGTTTGGTTGGGCCAAGTGAAGGGAATTTCGAAAGAAGGAGAGGTAAGAGTAAGAGAAACAGAAATAACTGTATGGATGTGAACAAGGTGAAAGAAGTATGCCGTGAGACGAAAGTTAACCGTTTTTTTTCTGCCTACTTCAACAGGGAAAAGCGTAATTGTATATTTGTATTAGGTGTTAACATAAGTTGTGTCCGTTTTTTTCGAAATTTAAAAATGAGTACCAAAAGTAAAACAAAATGGTAAAGGTTATACGTCATTCGAAAGAAAATTTTCTGCTCTACAAAATATTGTGTTTGCTTTTACGTTACATGTATTATTTTATTTGATTACAAGCCTTCAAAATGGAATGTCAAGTAGACAAAAGTGAGCATTTTCGACACCTCCTTCTGTTCGCGTTCGATCGAGGGAATAAAGCTGCCAAACATGCTCGCGATATTTGCGAAGTGTACGGTGAAGATGCTATGAATGAAATATTGCTCGTCGATGGTTTTTGCGTTTCAAAGACAGTAATTTAACCTGAAGGACATGGAGCGTTCCGGACGATCAGTGGACTTCGATGAGGACCGCTTAAACCATATTATTCATGAAGATCCCCTTCAAACCACCGTAGAATTGGCTGAACAGATGAATTGTAGTCACATGACTATATACCGCCATCTTAAATCAATGGGAAAAGTCTAGAAGTTCGGCGCTTGGGTTCCACGTGTTTTGAATGAAAACAACAAAAATCAACGTTCGACAATTTCTGCTGGTTTGCTCGCGCGTCCTCGAGCTACGCATGGTCACAAGCAAAAGTTCCTTTACCGCATCTTTACAGGTGATGAAAAATGGTGTCTTTATGTGAATATGAAGAAATGGATGAGTTATGGTCAACAAGTAACGCCCAGAGCGAAACAAGGTTTGCATCCGCGCAAGACGATGATTTGCATCTGGTGGGATTGGCAAGGCGTTATCCACTATGAGATACTTGAACGCAATCAGACAGTCAACGCGGAGCTATACATTCTGCAAATGCAGCGGCTCAACACTGCAATTCAACAAAAAAGGCCAGATCGGCAATATGGCGTTATTCTGCAACACGATAACGCCCGCCCTTATATCGCCAACATTACGAAAAATGCCATTCAAACGCTTGGTTGGGAAGTCCTGCCGCACCCTCCATATTCTCCAGACCTCGCGCCGTCGGTTTCCACCTTTTCCGGTCGCTTTCGAACAATTTGCGCGGCGTTTCCTTCAATAATGACGTCGAATTGCGGACATGGTTGAACGAATTCCTCGAGTCAAGACCAGATGGTTTTTACCGCACAGGCATTGAAAAACTTGTAGAACGTTGGCAAGAAGTTGTAAATAATGAAGGAGAATACATTATTGACTAATTTGTTGTAAAATAATGAAGGAGAATACATTATTGACTAATTTGTTGCATTTTTTTCTGTCCTCTTGTTCTCTTCATTTGAAAAAAAAAACGGACACAACTTATGTTAACACCCAATACATACCTATTAATATATGCCTCGTGTAGCGATATATCACTTCTAGAGCGCTTCATTTCTGAGCTTATTAGAACACCTTAATCAATTCACGTGGAATGATGTTTGAAAGGAAGATTAAACTAGGATATTAATAACAAGTCTACTATCCATCAGAGTATCACGACATGCAGTATAATTAAACACGAGTTAAAAAAAATATTTTTATCACATAAATATTAAAGATTTTATGTACAACTTAAGTTTTGCTTTTGTGAAATTTAATGAATGAATATGAAGAAAATTGTATAGGAGGTAGTTACTATCTTAACTACAACCGCAATATTTCCATCTTTCCTAAATCCAAAAATAAATTTATTCAAATGCGGCAATTTTAGTAATATATTGATACGTATTGATCGAATCTGGTATTGGCACGGAGAGCGCCCCGAGGCATCTCAACGGATCCGCGTGGGAGAGGAAGATTCGCGCCTCGCTTTCTCGATAAGGTATATTGCTCATTGTCGCTGTGCTGGACCGGATTTAGGTGAAAATTGCTTTTTATTGATGTATATGTTAGAAAACATTGTATTTTAATCGTTTATTCTTTTTTTGGTCCAAAAATGTAAATATGAAAACACCTGAATGATCAATGTTTGGACACTTATGTAAAAAAATACTACTTCCAAGATACCATAAATGTAAGAAAACGGGAGGAAACCAAAATTTATAATTTTTTGTAACTTTTTTATGTTATTTTTATTATCAATGTTGTTTTTCAGGTGTAATGTCTCTTATTGTTTTGTTGTACTATCTTTGGTACGTTTTGTTTTATTTTGTAAAACTATGGTTTATGTTGCATTGTACCATTGTGCACACTGGCTGGAATAGTAATTGTTATTTTATCTCCTCTGAGTAATCATACATGTAGTTTGTAAGGTAACTCAGAGAACAGGCACCTCTAGTTGTTAAATAAATAATTAAATAGACATCTGTTTTCCATTTAGTGACATCTCCTTAGATTCGCATTAGTTAGTTAATTCGGTTTCCCACTCTAGTCCTTTATGTATCTTTTTGATAAGTTGAAAGAAATTGTACTGTATACAGTGGAGTGTAATACAATATATTGTTATAATATCTGTCCAGTCCTGTGTGACTCATATTAAAGCCTTAAGCAGGTTGATGAAGAAAGTTATAATCTGAATTTATTGTAATAACTCTCAGCAGACGTCGTATGGGAACTATCATCATGGATCTACCTGGACCCTGGCCTCCTCAAGGGATCTTCTGCATTCTTCTCCGTCCTGCGATATGCGCTTCTATTCATGAACTCGCAGTACTCCTAGGTTCTCTTCACCTCCATACAACTTTCGAAATCATCGTCTGCCTGGTCTGGTTATGTTCGATCTACGAACATGTGTACAGCCTAGCAAAGACATTGTATTTTAATGATACTTATGACGATGGAGTCACAATAAGGTTATATATTTTTTTCATTGTGGCGTATTCTTCATGTTTCGTCTTCTTGAACTTGTTATAAGTGAACAAGTAAACATATATCACATAGGAATTTTTATAGCAGAGTTTTTTTATTCAAGATTGATTGAATTGAAAAAAGAGTTGAAATGAACGTTTAGACACTTCAGGTCATTATTACACTGAACGCTTTATTGCACTTATTATTCTGCCATATTATAATTCTTCAGTAATATACTGTGGTCACATTTTTTTATGAAACGAAATAGAAGACTGAGTGACAAACTTCAAAAAGTTATCAAATGTGCAACATCCTTATTCGCGTTCAGCGTTCCTCAGAATATCCTCATTTTCCTTTGGTTCCCTTCATATCCTTTAACAAATTGTTGTCCTCTTGTTTTAGCATAAGTATTAGAGATTAGTTATTGATTGAATTTAAGCAAATGTTATTTATGTAAAATCTATCATGGATAAAAACAACTTAATGTATCTTAGACAAGCTGTTTGGTTGGGAAAAGTGCTATATAGCAATGAGCGCGCAAGATGTACCATGTATAACCATGTTCACAAAAGAATAAATAAAATAACTAATCAAGGTTCTAGTTAAATTCCCTTATGCAACCCAGAAAAGTATATAATTTGCATAGTTTACGATCAAGAGCGGCTCTGAATTAAATTATTCTGGAATATGCTAGTTGATTTATGCCGCATAAAAAGGACACGTCAGCCTCCGTCACGAGTCGGTGGAAAAGGGTGACAGGACACGGGAATACTTTTATCAATTTCAGCTGCTGTTTGCTTTAGTTTTATCATTTCTGCCTGCCTTGGAGAGTTTGGCTTCGTTCTATGTTCCAAATTTGATATACAAGTATTGATATTATCCTTAGAATGATCGGGGCTTAGACACATTTCAACATCTAACTATTTTATTGTAGTAAGAGACCAAGTTTTAGTTAATGGCAAGAAATGCTTTTTTACATCTAGTATAAAACATGTTAAATAATAAAAATAAACAAAAATCTGTAAAAAATCCATATTATTTGGTATTTATTTCTTACCATGCATATTTATGTTATTAATATAATATATTATAATTTGTAAAAAAAATATAATAATTTAATTAGTATATTTCGGAAAACCGAAAAAATGCTCTTTATAATTTGCGAGAGCAGCAGAGCCGATATATCTGTTTTTGGTTACTCAAAGGTTTAAAGGATCAAATATGTGTAATGATCCTTTGTGTTATTAATGAGGAAACTCAACGAACTTCCTATGAAGAAACAATCACAGGATTTTTAAATCAACACACCACTCAATGTAGAAAATTTAAGAGTTCGGTTTAAGATAAAATTAATTATTTGATTTTGTCTACAATACGAGTATATCAAGGAATTGAATGTGATTGTATAATGTTCTTTATAGCTGATAAAGGAGAACAATTTGAATTAAAATTGTTATTTAAATCGTTTCATAAAACAGAGTTATATTATTATTTATTCGTGTGGTAAACCTTCAATACATCCGAAATGATGATTCGGACATATTGAAGAGTGTGGCCGGGAGCCAATATTGTCTACGGCCGCATTCATCAAACTTTCAGGCTAAGAACCACTGACTAGGCACGGAATTCACGATTTGTCATCGTGTTGGCTACACTACCCCGCACGTGAAGAGGTAACAGCATTCGTATATTTCTAGCTCATACGAGTATAGTTACCAAACTGGGATCCCTATATTTTTATTCGAAGCCCCCGGGTAAAAATCAAGCGTCTTACAAACCTGGCCACATAGGTTGTTATAATATTAATTCATTAATAATATCCAAGATAATAAATAGTACTAGATATATTTGTATTCATTCACACAAATTAGAGATTTATTGTACTTTCGAGGAACAAAATTATTTGCCCTTAAATTAAATTCAACGAAAGCCATGATAGCTTATCGACTATAAGAAGTGTTTATGTAAAGAGCAATTTGCTCGTAGAAGATTAACTAATCTCAATAGAAATCGACTTAGAGAGTATTTTGACATATTCTATGACTGCGTTATTGTTACAGTAATATGTTATTATTCTTTGCGTTTAGTACATGTCAAGTCTGTTGAAGCAAAACCATTAATTTGATATCTGGAAACTGAGACATTTCAAAGGATTCCATCACCTATTGTTGTAACAGCTGTGGCAAAATTATAAAATCCATTGCTGTGAAAATTCCCTTGTGTGAATTCACTTATTTTTTATTCGACTTGGACGAATTCGCATTTGCAAAATAATGGATGATTATTAAACATCAACGATTCCCGTTAAGATTCTCTATTAAATGGACTTTATCTGGAATTCCAAAAAAATATGTCTTGTAAAAAGGAAGGAATTGATATTTCACGCGAACACTCCTGTGCCCTGGGGAATAAAAAAATCTTAAATGCTGACAGTTTTTTTTCTTCTATAGGTTGAATATTCAAAGAAAAGAATACTTCCAAGAAACCTGATAAATAGGAAATATATATTTGATTTCCAAGAGATATCGTGCGATAGCAAAAACTTTTTTAAGTAAAAAATATCTTAAGCTAATTGATATGATAAATAACTTTTATTTTTATGCTGCTAATACTAAGGTCGGGATATGACTGGTGTACGTATTTATTTTATTGAACACTTTTATTGCAAATAACATCTGGCGGGTTTATTGCCCGACGGCAATCTCTTCCAGCCAACCAGATATATACGTATATAAGGGTTCTATATATAAATCAATCTAACGAAATATCCCTTTGATTAATATAATAAGAATGAACAATATTGTAGTGTATGTCATGTGTAGTTTGCGGGCAGGTCACTGCGTGGTGGCTAGTCACCTTTACATAATGGTATTGTGGGTCTGGATGATGAAACTATAGATCACGATTTTTTGTCGTTGTCCTGATTATCCTTTGCGAGAAAGATTTGATTTACTAAAGCCATATCTTTATCGCTTCTAATGAATGTTGCGTTTCTTCTTTCTTTGTTGAACTTTTCCCCTTATAGATCGATTGTTAATTTTTTTAAGTTTAATCTCTTAAAACTTTCAATTGTCTAGAATTGTCATGTTTTATAAATTGGTTTTATTACAATATATTGACTCATATAATTGCATAATGACTTTAATTTGGTGGCACAACTCATCCTAGTTTGGGTGGATTGCCTATTATTAAAAAAAACTAATTTCGATAAAAGAGTCGATAAAAGTATTATAACAAAATAATTATATGTGTATATTCAAAACATTTTTCCAATATTATTTGACAACTGTCACATCTTGATATGATTATAAGACATAAATTAACAATGAATAAAAAAAGTATTTTCAAAACATATTTGTTTTTTTATTTATTTCCGTCATTATTTTCGGGTTATAGTTATTATTATATTATATTTGAACGATCAAACAAATCTTTGTATTTTCAATGATTTATAGTAACATTTTATGTATTTTACAATAAAAGAGTATTTTTATTATTTTCTTTTGAAAAATATTTGTTTACTTTTATTTACATATGTGTACTTGCACAAACAATATTTTTGGTTAATTTTTGTAAGCTAAAAAATAAAGCAATTGTTTTGTCCATGTTGAAACTAAAACGGAATAAAAAAAATCCTAAGAGGTCGAGCAAAAACATATGTTCAAAGGTTTTATTATTAGAATCAATTGATACCGAGTTGCATCAATGTTTTAATGAAACCAGTTTTATTCGATTGAAAACAAATTGAAGGTTGTCAGAGAAGATAGGGGTTAAACGAACTATAATCAAACAATTGCTTGTAACAGTTAATAATAGCATGGAACCTTTTTAAAAGCAGTTTCCTTTGACAGGATAACGGGTAATTTGTTTAAATTGTGAGCTTGCTATATGAGGATAATTACAGCGGGAGACTAAAAACATATTTTATTGGAGATATAGCGTCGCGTGTATAGCTTTTCGATCAAAAATAATTCGTTCCAGAGATGCGTACAGTTAATTGAAAGAATATCGTATTTTTACAAAATGTTATAAAATATTTTTAGAGTAGAAAATAAAAATTAATTTATTAAAATTGCGGAGTTACATACATACCATCAGATCATTCCCTGATGAGATAGGCAAATAGGATACAGTTGCCAATTTTAGTACCACGACAGACTTCCTTCACTTCCTCTACATCCATATATCGTTCCATGCATTTATTTGGCCCATGTAAAGCGGTAAGATACTCGTAAGATATTTCCGCCATCATCCTTTTAACATATTAGGCTAGATCTTGTTTTTATAATTACTTTCAAATGAGTCCTTAAGTGAATTGCCAGGAATGAAACTTGGAATCTTGCTTACTTAAGTGAATTGCCAGGAATGAAACTTGGAATCTTGCTTACTTAAGTGAATTGCCAGGAATGAAACTTGGAATCTTGCTTACTTAACATGAATGTTTTTCATTAGACAGCGGTTTCTTAATCACAATATTTGAAAAGTGTTTCTATATTTGTAAAATTATAATTTTTTTTATTCCTCCTTTAAGTTTTTTTGGAACCATTGTAATTTTTTCATGTTTCATTAATTATGTTTATTTTATCCTTGCATTTGACGCCAGTCTCATGCAAGGCTAAATTTTCACGATGCCAGTCTCATTGCATGTATGATAACCTACTAATTTCCGACCATTGAACACACCTCAATGCACTATGTCAGAGTATTATAAAATATCTTGAAAATTGAATACGAATTGAGAACAACAGCCTTGAAAGGGATCACGATTGAAAGCGTCAACGTTAGAAGAAGGAAACATAGGATTTCATTAGTTTGTATTGAATATGTAAAGATGGCTACAAAAATCACTTATTATTAGACTTTATACAGAGCTGATGACGATAAAATAATAAATATCCATAAATGCTAATACATGCACACACGATTTTTATGCGGGATGGGTCTCAGAGCAAAAATCTCCGTGTTGAGATAGGTTGGGCAAACAAAGCCAGTTGACTCGATCGGTTATATGAAGTGTTTTGATTTTTCTTTGGAGTGTCGAAAGACTAACACATATATGTTGTAGCATTTAAAAAAGGATTAAACGAGCATTTTGTTATATTTTGATTAACCTGATAGCGACCGACAAATCCTACTTTGTCTTAAATGTTAAATTTTTTTTTCACTTTTGTTATCTCGTTTTCATAATAGTTTTTTTGCTGTGTCACGTTTAAGTGTGATTTTTATATGTAATTTTTTATGAAAAGATCACTAGTCTAGATTAAGTTCTGTATACTTTGTAATATTTACAAAATATACTGTTTTCTAACAAACCATAATTAAATAAATCAGTACGAATTTGTTCCAGACGATCTCATTTCCTTATTTAAAAGAATAACCTGAAAGAAAAAATTATATTTCTTTTGAATATTTTTTATTATTTTTAAAACCACACATACATTTCACTCCACCTAAATCCCAATATGTTTCTATCATAATATATAGGAAGACATACATACGTTTGTCTTCCCATGGTAAGCCTTCTGCGATTTTTTTACCAAATGTGTTTTTCTAAACATATGCAAATGCTGAGAAGTACCTAATCTAATAGCCGCATCTACTACCTTTCTTTCTTTTCCAACACTCAACTTATACATATTTGTTATGTACAATAATATTTTTATCTGTCAATAATAATGAGTTTGATCGGACTTGAGGACCATAAAACATATTTTTTCCCTTTGATATAATTACTTACAATTGAGATATAATGTGTACTATAAGTCTTTTTTAATTTTTTTTTTACATTTATACTAACTTTTAAGCCCATTAAGAATTTTATAATTTAGGTGAGGATTTCATATTGACGACCTGCTAAAAAATTAAATATGTTTGGACCTTAGTATAATTACAATTTTGTATATACACGACACATATCCTTTGCCTATTTTACATCCATACATCTTTTCACACAATTCCTACGATTTCTCTGACTTTCTACATTTCCTTTTTTCAAAATATTATTCATTTCTAATAATTTCATTGCGTATTCTACGAGTATCACACATTGCCACCCCATGTATTGTTCTCAATGCACGCATTTTTACAGGATTTATTCGGCTCCTATTAATTTTTTTCACACACCTATATTAAACTTTTCTAAAAAAATCATCATTGTTATTTCGGATATTCAAATATGTAAAGTAAACAAAGGTTTTAATATCGTAAATTAAAATAAATGAAACTCAACATCTTAACTTGAGCTCTGAGTGGGGTATTTTTTGTTGTTTTTTTTATATGATTATGTGCGGTATTTTGTGGGATGGACGTTTTTGTCTGTCTGGAGTGATGAAGTGTGAGGAGTTTGATTTCGCGTGATGTATACATATGTAATTGAGTGTCACTGTTTGTCAGGTTGATGAGAATGTGTAACGGGGTTTTATATAATCAAAACTCGGAAAGAATTGTCGATTTATTTTTTCATGCTACATGTCCTCAGTGAGATACAGGCAAAAACCTAGTTTACTGGGGACACGACAAATGAAAGGCAACAAACCCAGATCCATTAAAATTGTGTGTCCAAATTAAATAAATATACCTGTTGTTTTTTCGCAAATTATGTATATTTTTCGTCATGTGTAAAATAAAAAAATAACTTCACGTGATTAATGTGCGATAAATATAAGAGTTTTGTATATTTTCAGAAATAAAAGTCTAAATAGACATAAATGTCTGATGAAAATATGTATTTTAATTGTGATTTTAAATTATAAAAAAATACTACTGGTGAAATGTTTAAGACGATGAAAACATAAATAAAAATATTACTGGTGAAATGTTTAGGACGATGCAAACATGGATAAAAATATTACTGGTGAAATGTTTAAGACGATGCAAACATAGATAAAAATATTACTGGTGAAATGTTTAAGACGATGCAAACATAGGTAAAAATATTACTGGTGAAATGTTTAAGACGATGCAAACATAGATAAAAATATTACTGGTGAAATGTTTAAGGCGATGCAAACATAGATAAAAATATTACTGGTGAAATGTTTAGGACAATGCAAACATGGATAAAATTATTACTGGTGAAATGTTTAAGACGATGCAAACATATATAAAAAGATAACTGGTGAAATGTTTAGGACGATGCAAACATGGATAAAAATATTACTGGTGAAATGTTTAAGACGATGCAAACATAGATAAAAATAAAATTATTTCATAAAAAAATATTTTTAAATTTGTTCTTATTACTTCAGAAGAAAAATACATACATATTATATTTTATTGTAACATATTTAATCAAAATGTAATAAATAACTATTTTTATAAAGAAGTTTAGTGTCAAGAAAAGTGTTGGAAACATTATTTTGAGTTGGTAATCTAAAACATAAACAATAAAAAAAAATACCACAGAAACACTTAACTAGATGAAAAAAACATACTCACAAAATCTATTCAGTAAAGAAATCGTCACATTAGACGCAGCTTACCTGCAAATTGAAAATAAGTCTTTTAAGTAAAAAAATATACATATACTGGTTTTGATCGGGAAAATTAACCTGTGTGCTTAAATATAGACGAATTAAGCTTTCCTGAAAATTGAATCCAAAACCTTACGATTAGAAAGTCGACGATTATAGCCAACAATTATGCTACCAATACCAAGTTATCAGCGTTTCATTGGTTGCCTATAGGTGGATGATTCAACGCAACCAGACAGAGAAACATATGGATGAACAAGACATGTGTTCAGTCTTTAAACATTCCAAAGAAGCATTTTCAAAGATTGTTTACTTTCAAAACTTCTTATAATATAAGAGCGTTATTAATTTTTTGACCGACATGTGGCGCATTTGTGTTTATATTTAACAGTTGCAATTTAGACAATGTATAGATTATACAGCATCAATATTTTCAAACCAAACAATATCAATGTCCGCTAAAATGATGGTTCGCAACAACGTATTAGTAATAATATTGTTGTATAGAAGTGAAACATGGACGTGGGAAATTAATGAAAAGAGCCGAGTAAATGATGTGGAAATGGATACACTGAGAAGAATATGTAGTGTGTCTATGTATGACATAACAAAAAATGTTATTATTAAGTATAAATGTGAGCTAAACACATATGTGTTAAGCAGAGATAAAATGAGTACGTTAAGGTGGATTGGACATGTTTAACGAATGAATTACAAAAGCCTGACTAGACAAATTTACAATACAAGCATGAGTGTTAGTCATGGTGGAGAACGACAATGAAAAGTATTGTTGGAATAATTAATTCTTGAAATAATTGTGATTATTGTGAATCAATTCTTGAAAGCAGGAAAGGTATGGAGCAAAAGAAACAGGATGAATTGTATGACAAGATGTATGGATGTGAAAGTTTAGAGCTCTGCCCTCTCTGCCTATCCCAACAAGTAAATGGCATGGTGGTATATATGAGTATGTATGCATGCATACCACCAATTTAAAATATTATCTGCACATATTTAAAATTTGTGTATTTGCAACAAACCTGTAAATTGTGATATTTTTAAGGTTGAATAAATTGTTATGTTTTTAAAACAATTAAATTGTCTATGAGAGTATCAAATCATTATTTCGCAAATACAAAATATATTTTACTTGCGAATAAAACTGATCTATCAGGACTAGAGTCTCATCACTTGACAATAAGAAGTAAATTGTCATTCTAATTACATTCATTAGTTAGTTTTGCGATGGAAAATGTTTACTTTTCTAGGAATATCTTGAAATAATTGAGATCCTTGTTTGATGCTGTGTTGCTTGCATAATTAATCTGATGACTAGCGTATCTTATAAGTTTGAGATAATACATGCATTTAACTACTAATGTAAAATTAATCAACACCAAATAAGCTTAAAAAAGGGATCACTTAGGCCTCGGTCATACAGGTAGGAGCCTCGCTTGATGCTTAGAGCTATGATGCGAGTTAGGCGACATATCCTAGCGAACCAACGCACCGCATACTATCGCAATGTCCACACTGCACGCTTCGCGCCACGTTGCATGACAATTAGTCACCGAGTGAATCTCCTAGCGAACAGACGTCTTGGTTAATTTTATTGTGTCACCGTGATTTTACAAGATGGCGGAAGTTTTAATAACAGCTGTGTATAAAAGGGAGCCTTTGTGGAACCCATCGAGCAAATTATACAAAAATGTATCTGTAATAAAATCACTTTGGAATGAAGTTGCACAGGAAGTAAATAAAGAGTTGTAATGAAATTGGTTAGTTTTGAGAGTGGCATCGTGTGTTGACTCAACCGTTCCCAACTGTCAAATGAATTTGTGCGTAGCACTTTGGTGGGGCCAAGGATGAAGTCACCTAGTATATGAGTCACGTAAAACCTAGCTTAGCACCTAACGAAGCACTTTGGTGTGGCCTCGGCCTTAGGAAAAAAGTTTCAAGATGAGATGCATGGCCGCACCGTAACGCACTAGACTTCCCCGTTTAAGCCCCGCGCTGTGCTACTCCCCTCGAATAGACATTTTTTCCGCCTAGTATTCGGGGGTATAAGGATACCTATGACTTCGGTCATAGATATTCTTTAAAAAAAAAAGGAAAAAACATGCCGATGTGCACCGATCGTTTCCCTTCAGGTGTTCCATCGGATCCAGCATAGAGGTGTGACCGGTGAGTTTGCTTGTGTGCAACGGCTTACTCACTTATAAGAGGAGATAAGGAAAAAATATGAAACGACTCCACGGCAGAGCTTTAATTTCCAACTAAATTAACGTTGAAATGGCGAGGGGATCCTCGACTACGAGGCCCAGAAACATCGACGAAAAATCTATAAAATAAAAAAAATCAATTAATTTTTTTAAACGAAATAGACTTCTTCGCAAACGAAAAGACATTTTCCTTACTCGTAGTTGATGAGGAGTATGTAGTTCGAGTCTTTAGTAAGGTCTTTGAAACCCGTAGTTAATTCAATAAATAAAACAGTGGTGAACCCAAAGGTAAATAGGGGTTTATTTATTTTATTAAAAAATCAAAAATATATTTGACTAAATAAAGCTGCATTAATCATCTAGAACTCCAAATCCAAGTTTATTTATTTATTTACGTTTGCTATCGAAGAGTACTTGAAGGCACGAATTATTCTATTACAAAAAATCAAGAACTCATTTTCGTCGCTACTTTTAGTTCGGGCGAAGCAAACAGTAAGAGATTCATGAAAATTTCATGAATGTTGTCCTAGTTCTAAAACTGTTAAAATATATTTTTAAATGTTGACCAGGTTTGAACTTTATAAAATTATAACACTTGAAAACAAAGTTTTTATTATCATTTAACAAACATACCATCACACCGTTTCCTTGTAGGGTAGGTAAAGGGGACAGACTGCCAGAACATCCTATTGCGATATACAGCAATCACCTCTTCCACATCCATACACTTTCTCATACAACTCCTACGATTTCTCTGATTGTTTACGTACAATATATTCCTCAGTCTTCCTCTACCCGCTTTTTACTCACATTTGCACTGCACGAGTATCTTTGTTTTGTTATTCTTTTTTCATTAATTTGATTTACATATCAAACCATTTCGGAGTGTTTATTATAAAAATTCCATAAACAGATAAAATTTGTTCGAAATTACGAGTATTATGTATATGAAAAGATTTATGCATTTCCAGACGAATAATAAAGGAAACAATTGCAGTCGACGAAGCAAATAATAACAATGAAATTCCTTGTTGTCCAATTAAAATTGGCAAGTTCCGATTCCCAAGTTGAGGAGGTTAAATCATATGCTGGATGACCCAGTTTCATCATAGGATGGGAACACGCCTTGATTTATTCAATTAGTGCGATCTAATTTGGAGGCAAACGGTCAATGAACGCGCACACTGAAATGAATTCACAGTTCTGAAACGCGAAATAAGACGTTTCATTCCTGAAATGCTTTTTTGTACCTTGTTGTAAATGTGAAGCTAAATAATTCTAATCCCTAAATGCACATCAAAAGATAAACCATTCTATTGGAGAAGATCGTACGTATAAATAATACATACACTCAACATTGCGACGCCTAAAATAAATTGCTCTTTTGGCTCCAAATCAAAAATGAGTGTGAATTTATTTCTCCTTACAAAGATGTTTTTCAAAGAAATGACAACACACATTAGCAAATGTGTTTATTTATTCGAATTAAGTTTTCAGGCAATGATGGATTTAAAAATACATTTGTCTAATTGGAATTATTTTCACTGGTTATAATCGTATTTTTTTTATATGTTTTAAATAAAGATAAAAAAAACATGAAAAAAAAAATATATATAGTATATTTTAAAAATATTCTTGCTTATTGAGCCTGCCCTTCACGATGAGTAAAGGAAAAGTAGGTGGATACGTCTGAAAAATTCAAAACAACGTTGGCGAAAGTCGTTGACAATGAATATGATTTAGAATTCAAGATAAACTAGTAAACATCGCTGTAGTTGAATCGGTCATATATTTACTGAGATATTTTTGTAGGGATTCCAAAAAAAACACCTAATATTTTTTACTTCTACTTGGATATTGTTATTAAACCGTGTGAGGGTGTGGGTTGAAATACATCTGGTGTGGTGGTGGAGGGGATGTTATGAGATGAGTCCAAACCTTTTGATAGGTTCTCTCTTAAATGTGTTTTCTGCTGTTTATCTTGAGATATACGAATATACGTACTTTTGGAATGTATTTAAATATAATATGAACATACTATGTCGCCATCCGTAAACCTATATTTATTTATTTAAACGGCAATATAACAATTAACTTTTAGTAAAGACATAAATTACACAGTGTCAAAATTACACCACGAAATTACAGTGTCAAAAATGATGAGTCCTCAGGGGTTAGTGTGATTTTGTCGTATCGCTATGTTAGCAGTTAAGCTCAAATGTATGGCATGGATCAAATTACTATCATTTATGATACGCGACCAGTCAAATCTCGTCCCTTAACTGGTCTATAAAATGAGACATTGTTTCTTGGCGTTTGTAAATACACACATCTTGTTCGTTGCCTTAGAATTTGAGAGAACATTTGAATACTTGTTGCCATAATTCTGAGGATACTGCGCACAATTATAAATACCCACTTCTCTGAAATTCTAATAATATTATTTTTAAATCGTTTTATTCCAAGAATCATAAAAACATAAGATAAATTTTATATATCATATTAAATCTCTCTGCAAAAAAGATTTCCTATTAAAGGGATGATTGTGTAATTTTCGAAATAATCTTCAAAAGATTATTCAAATTGTTTGAATATTATCGGCTTTGGGGGATTGCATTAGAAGCTGAATTAATTGTGGCTATAAATTATGTGAATTTACTATAAAAGTTGAATATTATAAAATGAGGCGTGACTTCTAAAAATAAAACTGATAAACGGCAAAAAGTGTCAATGTTATCAAAATTATTTTTAAATATTTAGCCATTTTCCTATATTTCTTAGTATAATTTTATGCGTTTAGTAAAATAATAATAAAATTAAACGGTTATTTAAAATTAAACTTAGCTTCATAATTCTTCAATTCAAAGTATTTATTCATCTTAGCAACTACTTGTCACTTAAATAATTCGCTTGAATTCACGAAAGATGCGTTTAATAAAATGATCAACTTATTAAATTAAAATAAATACTCAAAAATATAAATAGAACTATATGACACCAGTCATAAATCATTTTTACAAAAGCTTATATAAAAGTTGAAGGTTTGGCATTTAAATATGTATTAAGTAAATTGAAGTTTAAAAATTACTGATTCATTCATTCCTTTATGCAAAATGATATAGGTATACATACATTTCTGACATGCTTTGATATCCCGGGGCGGTAACATCTAAAATGACAGATGGCCTACTTAATATACAGGCAGCTCAGAATAGTATTTATAACACTAGTTTATTATATATTACATCTATAATACCCATAAGAATATTTGTATTTTAGTTTTTTATTGTTACACATGATGCAGCGTGTTAAATTTCTTTATGTATCCAGTTTACACCAGCTGACATGTTTCACAAGGCGAGTCGCAAGTTGAAGGTTGACATAACGTTCATGTGCAATCGGTGACGGTGCTGGTGCCGGTGCCGGGATTCAGCATCCCGAAGCATTCTTGTATATGAAATTAGCTCAATATAAAACACACGGTATGTTATACGCCAAAGATACTTCAAAACGTTAACATTATCATTTAACTATTCAAAACATTTAAGATCGATATTACTGAATAATTAATTCATTTATCGTGTTATGAAATCTAAATAATGTATAACAATAAGAGAGTCATTAAGTGTATACAAAGTTAAACGGTTTCATTAAGAAAAAACAAAAATTGTTTTGAATATAAAAACATTCAACATAAATTAAAAACAAATTTACTACTTCTGGATGACTCAAATACATTTGAAAAAGACAAACATAAACCACAAGTACAAATTAACATATAAAATATAAACATCTGGTGATTTTACACGTACACACTTTTTTACATATAATATAATGTTACGAGTATGTTGACATTTTAATAAAACAGTTTTTCGATTTCCTAATATATTTTTAGTTTTATTTAAGTAGTTGTCGATATAATATATGTGTATGTATATATATTTGTTTCTTACAGAATGGTTAAAGTTAGTATTGGAAAATATAACTTATTTAAATATATGTGTATATTTAGAACACTAGCTAGGTAAGAAAGGAATTAAGCTATAACGAATCAGTAAATGACAGACAAGGTGTCGTTGAACAAATTTATAATATAATGGTGTCGTTACGTACACATAAAAAACAGCAGTGTTGTTTGAAGATTTTCACGGCTGTTTCCGCTAGTTTAAAATGTTTTCATAGGTTATTGTGTTGAGTTGTACGAAATACTTGTAAAATATTTTAAGCCATCAGTAGTGTTATTTGAAAAACAGTTACTTGATTGACAGTGAAATGAAATGAAAGATTATTGAATGGTTTAATTTATCTTCAATTTATTTTAGGGGATTTTGCTAATATATATTTATTTCACTTTAATCTATCACGAAAAAAGAGCGTATTGTTTTAATTACAATTATACAATACATATAAATACTATTTAAAAGGGCACTGAAGCTTTCGTATTATGAACATTCGAACATATAGTTTAATTTCTAGAAACAAAATAAAACATAGAATATCTTTGAAACCTTTTTACGAGTTATGATATGTATGTTATGGTATATTGAAGCTACTAAGTTCATTTGACGCGTCTGATTTTTACGAGTTATGATATGTATGTTATGGTATATTGAAGCTACTAAGTTAATTTGACGCGTCTGATTTTTCGTTAGTATTATACTTTGATAATCTCTGCTTAAATGTACCGATACACGTGATCAAGAATAATACTATTTGACCTCTTTGGCAATGTAGGCGCCATAGGAGCTTGAATTATTATGAAATGGCTCAGCGCGGAAATCAAGTCGAACAAAACACCTAACTTATCAGGTCTGGACGTGGGCAATGTGCAGAGCCAATCATGGGAATTTTGGACTTTGGGTGTTTCAAACACGAAGCAAATTTTATTTGGTCGTAGCTATATCTTTCAATTTATCATTCAAGAGGATTTGGGTGGCCAAGTCATAAACATCGAGATTATGAGTTGATTTATTCAATAGTATGTTTGGATTTTGCGACGTTCTACACGTATTTTAGCTGCGGTGTGTGCTCTTTTCGGATGAATTTTATTGGGTTTGAGTGTAGGTAAGTTTATATACAATTTTCAGGATTATGTTGTTTTATTGCCGGTTGAGTTACACAAATAATTATATTGTTTGATTGCCGGTTGAGTTACACAAATAATAATGAAATTAACGGCAGGCCAAAAATGGCAATCAAAACGCATAAATAATAATTTACTGTTAGTATTTATTGGGTTGTCCTGAAAGTAGTTTCGTATTTTAGGTCAAAATCAAACGCAAAGTTAAACCAAATGTTCGTGGACGGTGATTTTCAATATTTTCAGTATTTCAGCAAACTCTTATGTCGCAGCATGCTGGTTATTTTCTATCAAAGCCTTGCTTTTGGTTATCATCAGTGGTGATCGATCTTCCAGAATGGACACTATCTTTGAATGTCGTATCACGATAACAGATTTTTTAAATCGCATTTGACATCGTCACCATTTATATAGGTATGACGACTATCTTGTATATCTTTTTTTTGTATTCCATGTTTTTCTTTGCGGTAGTAAATATCCTGTGTAATATGTGATACGATATGCGATAGACAATACTTCGCAATCGAGTATAATTTTCAACCATCCTGCGGATGGAAACGCATTAGTTTATTTGCGCAAGCTGTTACACTTCAACAAACACGTACTCTTGACAGATCAAACCCAAAATTCCAACGGCAAGGAAACCAATGTTACAAGACAATCGTCAGGTTAAATCTGCTGTAACATTTTGTTAGTCAGAGTTTAATATAGCGCAATTGTTGTGTTGTAAAAATACAAAAAGTACAAAACCATTTGAGATTTGCAGACCATGTTGTTATATTCTCACAAAACCCAAATGATCTTCAGCACCAACTGCAGGAGTTGGCAGAGGTCAGCAAATAAGTTGGTTTAAAATTTGACACATCAAAAACCAAATATATTAACAGCTTTGCGACCCCAAAACTAATAATAATTGTAGATGAGAAGCAGCTGGAACTTGTCTAGGAATATGTGTATTTGGGTCAACTTATTTCCTTTGTAGGTGGTATATCAGAGGAAATTGCACGAAGGACAAAACTAGCATGGAGCTCACTTGGACGTTTGAACAACATCTTTAAAAGTCATCTCCTAATATCTTTGAAGCAAAATATCTACAACCAGCGTATTTTTCCAGTACTTACTTATGTCTGTGAGATATTGACACACACAGCAAAAAACACACATAAGTTTCAGACCCCACAGAGAAATATGGAAATATCTCTGCTGGGATATACTCATAGAGGCCGTAAACGAAACTCCTGGATTCGTAACAAAACAATAGATGTAGTAAAGGTGTGCAAGAAGATGAAGCGCCAATGAGTGGCGCAAGTAGCCAGAATGTCCATTCGGTGTATAACGAAAATAAAACAAACATTCTATCACCCCATGTCTTCTTTTTAGTATCATCTATTCATAATATCTTCCTTCCGTATTTTATCATATATTTTAACCTCATATATTCTTCTCAGTTCACGCATTTCTACAGAATTTATTCCCCTGCTTCCAGTATTTTCCCACGTTTTCCTCCCGAACATCAAATGTGACACAAAAATATTCTTGCGGACTATCTATCATCTTAGCAGGTTTTGCAACTATTCGTGACCAAGTTAATACCATGCCTTTTTCCAACTCGGGATTTACCGATTTGATTCCCGGTGGTACACAGATGTTTTAAAAAAATCACTTTAAGTTAGTTCAACACCTTTCTGATCGGTTGGAAGAAATCGCTACATGGTAATAACTCGCCAGATTTTACAGTGTACAACAAAAGTGTAAAACAGTTAAATACAATATGTTTTAGTGCCCCATTGATTTTGTTTCCTATCGCATATGACTTTCAATATCCCTCTTACTGTTCCGTTCTCTGAGAAAAAGAAGGCGATTGGAATGAATTGTAAGATGTATTACTTGCTATCAGAATTGTAAGATTGTACTTGCTATCAGAAAAACAATTTACAAATTGATGTGCTTTAAATATTAC
Source organism: Odontocerum albicorne (assembly GCA_949825065.1). Taxonomy (NCBI): domain Eukaryota; kingdom Metazoa; phylum Arthropoda; class Insecta; order Trichoptera; family Odontoceridae; genus Odontocerum; species Odontocerum albicorne. The sequence goes on from OX463839.1 coordinate 25,715,014, forward strand.
TATAATAGATTGTTATATTTTTGCTGACATTTTATATGTGATGTGGTTGTTTTTTATAGCGTAGGTAATAAATTATGTTTGAAACTGAGATTTTTTTGTTCATGGAGCTTGAGTTTCGAGGATTACATTGTTTTTATACTCATGAACCGTGTCCAATTTGTAATGGGGGTCTCTGCTCACGATTGAAGACGCGACTCATAAATTTAGTATGAATATAACATGAATTTAAAAACGTCGAGAATTTTAAATCCACCTAACAAACATTTCTTTTTAATTTATTCAAATAATTTATCATAAAACATATAGCAATATTTTCCAGCCTGACAAGAGTTACGCAGATAAGTATTAATTATTGGGTAAAAAATTCAAAACTTTTGAAAAATTTAAAAAAACAGTTAAAAAATGTATTTATTATTTTGACCAAATACTGGGAATGGGGAAGAAAAAGCAGCTAAAGAGAGACACATGTTGTCATTGAAGATGGATCTGATATTCTTTAAGTCGCTGTTTGAAGCTAGCCAAGCTAGCGGGTGTATGAGAGAGTCTTACGGTAGTCGGTATATAAAGACGGATAACAAAGAATGACGTGAAGGAGGAGCGATGAACTAGAAAAACCAAAATATAAAGTGGTGCTGAATATTTTCGATGGGTATTGAATTTCGATTTTCATTCAGTATTTTCACGTCAAGTGATGAAACGTTACAGCTTAAAAGTGCGAAATATTTAAAAGTATTTTATTTCATTTTTATTTAAATTAAAAACAAGAAAGTTTGACTAATATGAGAGCTTGAAACCAAAATATGATATCGTGTCTTTCGATGCAAAACACTATATCCATCATTTGATTTTAAAAGATCATATATTGCAAAGCCACCACGTACCATATACAACTACATTTTCTCCAATTTCTTTTTTTAAGAACTAAGTGTATTTTTGATACTTCAATTGTGTTCATTGTAAGCACTATATTTATCAAATTAATTAAATCTTTGTGATATGTACGACAATATTTAAATAATACCCTTTGTACAAACACTTTATTTTTTGACGCACTTTAGTGCCACTGAAGAGCATTGGGATATGAGTAAGAAAACCATTAACCCTTCCTTCCTTGTGATGTGTAACTAGTACACATTGCTTCTAAAAACTTTAATATATCTACACATATAATAAATACTGGGTTCAGATTTTAGGTAGGTATTCCTCCGTAATACATTTACGCATTGAATGAAAAAATAATATTAATAATAATTAGCACTTATCGGCCACATCAGAGATATTTTGTGAAAATCGGGAATAAATTCACCAATACAATGAAACGTGTGCCAGTGTGTGACGTAGATATATTCATTCTAAAAAAACAGCTATAGGTGAGGAAGCGACACTATTTACGTATCACTCTCACTCTACCATACTTCGGTATATGGGAACGCAAGAAATAGAATCTCAGTTCGCAATTGTGTTTCTTCCTTCGAGGTATAACATACTCAGTGTTAGTCCATCTCAGGTCTCAGTAGCTCTCGGGCATCCATTTGAGGTGGTCTCTTCGCCCATTTTGTAAACGTCGGCTGATGTTTTTTTCATGTTTTCAGCAATTAAATTTAAATTATTATCACTTTTGACTTCAGATTTAATTAATTTCAGCGATTGGCTATAAAGATTCTTATTTTTTCCGTTTTAAATCGCTCATTTTTACATGTGTATTGATGTGTATTAAATACACAGCACAGGAACGCGCGGATTTTATTTTAGCACAGGAAGAGAAAGGTTAAACTAGATACGAAAACAGTCTAGAAGTTAAACCAGTTCCAACCCGTTGAGAATCGAACCCAGAGCACGTGAATGCTAAGCAAGTCCATAAATAATTAAACAACGTTGCTAAGTAAATGTACACATTTTAAACGTTTTGTGTGATTCAATGATTGTTAAGATATTGCCGCACAAAACGCAAACTACATTATCTCAGTTTTGGGCGAAAATAAGTTATGGCTTGTTTTTTTAAATCACCTTAAATCAATAATATAAGTCAAATTTTACTTGTTTAAAAACAATGAACTTTTATTGGTATTGCCAAATAATTTGAAATATTCCACACTAAAACCAACGTATCTCATGGTCATTTGATTTGGATGCTTTGATCTTGCCTGTGCTTTGATGTTTCGAAATGTGGGTTTACCCCTTTCGGTGAGGTGTTGATGATTGATTTTATTTGGCAAAATAATCCTTCTATTGACGGCGTATTAAATTCGTTTTCATCACTTTCCGCCTACCGGCGTAATTTTAAAGATTAAATTTATTTTGATAAAACATAATCTTTTACCTTCATCGTATTAAAAAAACACGGCAAACGTTTGTGTCATGAAAATAAGTCAAAATTGGATTCGTGAAATTAGATCATTAAACTGTGGTAGTCGCGTATCACAGTTAAACAGTCACAGTAATTCTACATGCTTCCAGATATAGCATTTGGACGATATGCAAAAAAGACCTCACGTACAATTTTTTTGTTTATTTGATATGTCAAAAAACATGTATCATTCCTGCTTTGCAAAAATATTAAGTCAGTAAAATAAGCTGTTCATGTTAAAATATAAGTCTATACAAGTCCGTTTGAAGATATTGCAAGTTCTTTAATCATCTCGAAACCGGTCAAATTTGAGTTATTTCACTCTCAGAAGTAAGTTACTTGGACACGAAATTTTAAGGAGCTTTATGGTATATAATACTATTCCTTTTCCACTGATCTAGAAACTTCCCGAATCTTCCGCGCTATAGACAAAATGTGTTAGGTATATATTTCCATTATTCCAGAAGCTTTAAGCACCATTGTATGTATTTGTATACCTTTCCTTGTTATACTCATTGGATTGATTGAACGTTCTAGATATTAGATATGGATGTATAGCTATAAGATTACCAGACATACCATGTTTAACTATGTTATATGTATACACAATCATGAAAATAAATAATCGTTGTTGACACGTCGATATTCGCACGCTTGCTGTATGCCAGTTAGTTAATGATTTGTGAAGGTGGCAAAGAGGTGAGCTGTCAAATTACGTGTAAACATTTCAGACCGGTTGAAATCATCCCTTTATATCATTAAATTATTGGTTTATGAGGGAATTAGCGTTAGAGATGTGCTACCCTGAAATCGTCTGGATCTCAGAGTGTTATCAATTTGGTTGAATTAGAGCGGGCGAACAGACTGGGGTATCTCGATCTGTCTTTTGAAGAGGCTGGCCCCGTAGCATTAAATATACATTCACAAACATGTAGGCGGGTCGACAGTTTGGAGGTTTTTATGGAGATTTTTAAAATCAAACTGTTTAAAAAATGTTACACTGAAACGTAGGCGTCTTTGGAGTGATATTTGGTTACTGAATTGCGCCAAAAAAATAAATAAACGGAAATGTTCGTTGTAATTATTAATTCAAAAATAAATATATAAACAACATATTCATTCAATAATCTAGATAGTTTGTTTTTATTGAATTCTTACGATTTATATCGAGTGAGGTTTGCCTGTTTATTTACCTTTATTGTCTAGTCTTCATCTAACAATGCATACTCGTATAGTCTTAGTGACAGCCGCTCCTGAGAGTTGACAACTTTCAGCAATAAATTACACTATAAAGATCTCAGCAAATAATGTCACCAAAAATTGTAAAAATGTAAGGGTAATGAGAGAGGACAAGAAAATGAGGGTCATGGAAACCATACTCTAATATTAAAGAGAGATATAACATTAATTAATTAGCTATTTGAAGTGCGGACTAGGGTGAAAATATTACAGTGAAGTTTATTTTGTTTGGATGTAAGATAATAATATGATTTATGGAAACGATCGTCATGGAAAAATATAATTAGTAACGTAAACGATATACAGCTGAAAAGAGTTGCAGTTAAATATTATTATCAGTACAATTACAGATGAGACAAAACAGATCTTGCGAATTATTGCATCATATAATTTATAACATTCCACGTGCAAGCCGCAAATATGCACATTGCTTCATTACCATAAATAGATTGCTATGGAATTCATTCCAGATACCGTTTGTTATGAAAAAATGTGGATTTTGTGTTACAAAGTAAAAAATCGTGTAAAGAACTTTTAATACCAATTGGTTTTTTTTTTGTTTGATGGACACAATTTCGATTGTTTTTTAAGTAAGAAAAAAATTTGAACGTTACAATTATTTTATACTAAACATATTTTTAAAATCCATCCCACCGTGGTCTAGCTGTTAATGTGCTGAACTTCGGGTATGTTTTCCGATGGAACCGGAAAATATAGTAAAAAAATAATCACATTCTGGTAAAATAGTTCGTCTAGTATCAATACTCGTGTGCGCTAGACGTGTGCGAGTTTTGTTGCATCTTCACCTGCGGTAGTATTTACTGACACGTGTGATGACTAGCCATGAGTTCCGTGTCTACTCGTCTAAAGCCCGAAGGCTCGATTAATGGAGTTGAAGAAAATATTGTCTCCTTACCACGCTCTTCCATATGTCCAATGTCAGTTTGGATATGTTGAGGGGTACCATATGAATGAATAAATAACCCATCAGTTTTTGATTATTTTAGTTCCGTTTTTAAGTGAAATCTTCTTCTAATCGTGTTTTTCCTATAAATGAAGGTTAGCAATCAGCCTATTATGCATGCCAAGATGAAACAGCTCCCAAAACACTGGATACCAATCAACTGTATCAATCTCATCCTACCATCCAGCGTCTTCATATTACCATGATGTAGCGTCATTATTCATTATTTTGTCTTTTCACATGACCTGCACACACCACTGCAGTTAAGCCACAGATTTGACAATGATTGTGACTTTGGTATTTGTATTGTATATATAGTACAATCTGGTGAGTTTATTGCCACGTGCCAACCAAAGATATTCAAGATGTCATAAGTGAAAACCATACTGGGACAATTTTGAAAAAAAAAAACTGGATTTCAACGTGAATCGAATCAGCAACTTCCTGGCTGGACAGGTGTTTTACTAAATAGGCCACATAGATCTTTTCTTTGATCAAATAACAGTTTTTTTAAAATTCCTTACATTATCCATTGCATATAATTGCTTTAATGGCAATTTTTTGTTTCAATCTTGTCTCTTCACCCTGTTGCAATTTTAGCGCTCATCTGGAACAATCCGCAGAGAATATTCTGTGGTACTGCGTTGAAAATTGAGTCAGTAATTTCCTATGTGAACTCCACTCAGCCTTACATCGGTTCATCTTCGGACCGATTGGCTACTCCGATCCAGTGGCGTCAAAGGATAGTTTTGTTGCATTTGATTTTTTTTGTGACTGCAGGTTGTGCTGTTTCAACTGCAGGCCTTTAAGTCACTTTATAAGAAAACAAAAAAAATGTTTGCGCTCCGAGTCACTTCCCTTTTCCCGTAATGTCGGATAAGTCCGTCGTCACCACTATTCTTTTCTGACTCCGATGTGTCGCCACCGGAGAAGGAGTCCCTTTGGGCAGTTCCTTCTTCGTCACTATGTGACGTCGCGCTCATAAACAATAAAGAAGATTTAGATCTCCTAGTGTAGATCGCGCTGAATGAGGACTTAGGTGGGATCGAACTGAACTGAACTGCATTACTCTTTGTGCAAATTGTAGTTTATTGGGTTTATTGCGTAGTGCGTTAATATTTGGTATGTTTCATTTAAGGGTTTATGGCGTAATGTGTTGATGTTTGGTATGTTTTATTTAAGGGTTTATTGATTTGATGTTTGGTATGTTTTTTTAAGGGTTTATTGTGAAGTGCGTTGATGTTTGGTACGTTTTATTTAAGGGTTTATTGTGTAGTGCGTTGATGTTTGGAATGTTTTACTTTGATTTAGAAATAGAAAAATAAATTTAAGAAGTCAACTAAATACATTAGATATATTGATAGGCAGTTGGTAAAACTCTCAAACGAACCCATATATGATAAAGTGAATAAACAAACGCATTTATCTGAAACCGCAAGAAGTTTGTTTACTCTAAACATTTCAGCATAAATGAAAACTGTAGAATTCGAAACGAGCCAAATGCTTAATGGCCTTAATAAGAAAATTGATGTTCATTTTATGAAAAGGTAAATTGAATCTTTTCTAGAAACAATGGAAGACTTCAATTTATTTCTATTAAACCAAACGTCTCCAATTTCCGCTGAGAAATTCTCAGTCAAAGGAATTCCATAGAAAATTTTATAGGAACTCCAAAGTATCTTCCATTTTTATATTTTCTTGATCTTTGCTTTTAATATTTATGAGCTATAGAAAAATTTCAAACAAAATTTTCAAAAAAAAGTTTCGAAAATAAATTCTTGATGCTTTCTTGCCAGGAATAGCCTATATACTATATGATATATTAAAGAATTGGAATAATTGAATAATTTAAAAAGAAATCAATTAAAATTGATTTTCTAGAAATCAAATACTCAGTTACGCCTTTAAACGAGCCAAGTGGTGATCTCCGCTGGTAAGTCTTCTGACCCGGGAGCTGCAGGTTCGATTCGCTGGAACCCAGATTTTTTAAACGAATAAAAAAAGTTTTCAGTCTGGTTTTCACTTAAGGATTTATAAACACCTTCTGGTTGATAAGAAGAGATTGCCACATGACAACAATCTCATATGGTTGTACTGTATACAAAAAAAGTGTTCGCTCGGGTGCTGTTATAGTTACCAGACGTGATTTGTTTAATAATAGCGGGTTCGAGTAGCTCTCTAAATACAGCTTTATAAAATTTTTCATGGAATTTAATTAAAAAAAGAGAGAGTGACTTTCTGTCTACAAGGTGTGGTGTACTGAAATAATTTGATTCCCAGGATGTAAACATTTAAGTAAGTCAATATATCTAAACAATTAAGACGAAGTAATGCAACTACGTTAGCTTAGATTTCCTTTTATATTGTCGGATAGAATTGCACGGAATCGGATTATTCTAGAATCTAGTGTTGAAAAGCAGATCATCTATCAAGTAATTATTTTAAGAAAAATGCTTTCTTGAATTACTTTGACTTCTGTGACCTAATTACCAAGACGCTTACTTTCCTGCCTGGCTTGCCGGTTCGATTCCCGTTCAAACCCAGTTTCTTTTAAAAGAAGCATTCAAGTCTTGTTTTCACTTAAGGATTATTCAATATCTTTCTGGTTTGTTGGAAGATATTGTCACATGTCAATAAGCTCGTTTAGTTGTATTGTATTATACAACATAAATGAAATTCAATACTTTTGTCATAACATTGCTTCTCATAAATGCAAAACTTTTATTAAGGCCTAGTTATAACTTTCAGGATATGTATTGATTTCGGTTACCTATGAAGTATAACTTTCGTGTCTAGCTGAATAAAAAAATAACGGGAATTGGGCGCTTTCAATTTATGTCAAGTTTATTTTAGAACAAAACTGAAAAAAAACAATGATAAATAAAAGGAAAAACGAAATGGAAGTAAATATAATAAAAATGAAATGATATTTTTCGTTATTTATTGTTTATCTGATGAGGAAAATGTGTTTGCATAATTAATGTAGCGTATACGAGTATATTTTAAAATCCAATCAACTTGAGGAGTAGGAACCGCGACATTCATAATCATAGTTTATAGTTTTTAAGATTGAAACCATCAATTTTGAATGAGTTTAGATTTTTACATTGGATATTTACGAAGATGAATTTTAGTTCAGATACTTCATTAGAATTCATTTACACATTGGTGATTTCTTAATAAATATTTTTATCAAAAGGAATAACATCTAATAATAATTAAGATAATATAACAGACGAAATAATTCATCAGATTAATACCTATTTTTAAATTGTATTAATACTTGAAGTATAAGAATTTACTACCCTTTTTTCATATTTTACTATAAATAATCGGGGTTTTTATTAATAGTATTAATATGAATGGGCATCGAACCCAAAATCCACGAGTTAAGCATCTTACCAAGTAGGTCACGAAGGTCGTTGAAAAAGGGTCCCAGGTAACAATACTCGCACGAGCTAGACTTGTGTTTGTTGTTTTCTATTCATGTGCGGTAAATTATATTATTTGATAAAAATATCACATTTAAAATTATTTAAGAATAACTGTTTAAATAAAACATAATTATTGATACTTGACACTCTGTCACCATAGACATGGTTCCTAGAATGAACAGTGTCTATGGTAACAGAACGCAATGAGTCTTAATCTCTAGACACTTGAAAATATGAGAATTAGTGTTAAGAAAAACATAAAAAACTTTATATTCGACTCAGTATGATTATGAATGAATTTTAATACAATATAAACGCAGATTTTGGAAGTTGCTTATAGATTTTCTTTTGCTTTAGAATTATTTATAACTTGAGTTTCAATTTTTGCATAAAAATGGTAATATTTTATTTCAAATATCAAAATTCATTTCCGAAGATCTATGAGGCAATTTATGTAATGATTTTTGATAAAATCTGTATAAACATTTAACGACATTAAAAAAATAGATGAATTATAAAATCGCAAAATAATCATACTCTCACCAACGGATTTTGAGAAAATTATTAAACCGAAATATTTAAAGCTTTTTTCGTCAGATCAGTCCTTGAACCAGAGCTGTCCCGTTCACTATCTTATATACTATATAATATATAGGATGAACTTAACCGTCGATAATTCTCATAGCCTAAGAACTTGTTTTCCTAAGCTCTGGTCAGGTGTTATGAGTCATAATCTACCACAGAGCTGACGTCCAGTGGTCATTTAGTATTACTAATGATAGACAACCTGGATAATCACAATTTATAACCATAAAATGCACTTATAACGGCGTAGCTAATTTGTGTGGAAAAGAAGCCATATAATGCACATATTCAAATCATAATAATACATAATACTACTGCACCGTGGATATATTATGTACATAGAAACGTAGTAATGGGCTTTTGATTCGATATAAAGCCTCGATCAATAAGCTCACACACATTCGGATGGCGTAAGCCCGGGAATATCACGTTACGCCTATCCAAGCACACTTATGACCTGACCTGGGAGTTTGGATAAATCGAATATATCTGATTTAGAGCAATCAATTTAATTAAAACTTTTCTAATATTTCAGCGTACGCAGTATGGAAACTAAGATTCAATGTTTTGTAGATATTCGAACATTTTCTATTCCAGCACACAGACGGACAACATTTTAGAAAACTTAGACCAAACTTTCATTTCTACCATAGTCTCATGGCTCATCAAAAATCGATAACATTGGACATGTTATATTATTGCTTTGTACCTTTGAGTTATGAGTACAGTACCCGGCGGTAAGTAATATACATCGAGCTTAAGAAAGAGACTGTCGCTTTGTGGAGCGTCGTCTCTGTCGCACGATGTGCTAACAGTCAGTACGACAGAGACGACGCTCTACAAAGTGACAGTGTCTTTCTTAAGCCCGATGTGTATTACTTACCGCCGGGTACTGTACTTATGTTTAGAACCAACACTCCTCATAATGTACAAGGTCTCCAAACAATATACAAGAATGTAATCCGTAAAATTATAATCAAACTAAAAATAAAAATTTCAATAGTTTTAAGTATGATAATAATAAATGAATAGCTATTCCATTTTGAGTGAATTAGGTGTATAACCCAAAAATTTTGAATAAAAGGCTTGTGTTATATTTATTAAGCAAGGAATTGTATAAATTGATTATTAATAATTATCAGTGTGATAAAGTATACCGATAAGAATTATGATAAGTAAATGACAATGGTCAACTGCGATAACCATTTTGCAGTAAATGAAATCTATGACGAAAGTTTTAAGTGAAAACATTATGCATTTACTCGTATTAAACAATGTAGGTTCAGTAACCGGCGGTAAGTAATACACATCGTTTGTAGAGCGTCGTCTCTGTCGCACGATGCGCTAACAGTCCGGTGTCGTAGTCACGATGCGGTTACCGCATCGTGCGACAGAGACGACGCTCTACAAACGATGTGTATTACTTACCGCCGGGTACTGTAATTGTTTCAAATGAAATAATACTCTTATCGATCGATATATGCAGTTATATCATTAATTAATCGAGTAAATGAAAACATAAGTAAACTATTTTAGGATCTACGAGTATATGTTGAGAGATAAGTGTTCATTTTTACTATAAAATACATATTCAATTGACAGCCTCCGTGGCGTAGTTGGCTATACGCTTATCTTCCAGCCTAGGGGTTGCAGGTTTGATTTTAGTTGGTACCCGAAGAAAGAGCTTAAGTATGTCCTTGTGTTCATCTAGCAGCAGTGCTTGTTCGAGCTTGACATGTTCTAATGTTGCCCCTTTACGAGCAGTACAAGTAGTATTGACTTGACAACAATTAAAATGAATTTACGTGCTTACTCTAATGGTTCTAAACCCGAAGGCTCAATTATTGGGGCTGAAGACGATATTGTCTTTCAGCCACATTCTTGAATACGTCCATATAATTATTTTGCATGTGTTGAGGGGCATTATAAATGATTGAGGGGCACCATAAATAAATCAGTTCGAGATACCACCATTTTGAAATTTTATTTGAGTACAAATTCTAATTGCTTCCAGTAAAATGTGTCAATACATTTCATTGTTAAAAACATACAACAATTTGTAAAAAAAGTATCGTTGCATACACCTTAACAAGATAACATATGACTTTAATCACACTCTGATTCAGTTCACGAGTTACTGTATTCGTTTTCTTATACTCATATGCATATTCTATGTTACACAATCGGAAAGATTACATTAAAATTGTTTGTTTGTTCTGATTGTTCAAATCGTTTGGAATATCCTTTATTGATATGAAAACAATAATGTGTCCGAGGATACTTAAAAATCCACGTTAACATAGCATGGTGATGATGATGATTTCTTAAAAAAATCTTGTTTGTGTAAATTTATTTTTTGTGTTTATACTATATATTAACAATAAAACAGTTAATATACCATAAAGATCTAATATAACTGCATGCTCCTGAAATTCTATGCGTCACAATTTTTCATACCACTTAGTAATATTGAAATGAAACGGCAATATTCAGAGAAACAGCCATTTTCGAAATAACCAACCAAAGTACTTTGCATTAATACCATCTGATCCGGTTTATGATGAATATGGACAATGGCTCCTAACAAGACCCGATGGTATCGCCCTGCCGGTCTGGTCTCAGTTATCACGATGCATTGGTCTGTTGCGTCAATGTTTTCCAAAAATAAAGCCACAATGCCAATAAATATAATATATAATATCTTGGCGAAGTTTATTACCAAGATACTTTATTACCAACAATTAGGTGATTTATTGACAGGCAAACAATAGCTATATTTTTTGATAATAATAAGATCGATTTAAACAGACGTTTTTTCATTATTAATTATCTTAAATTCCGTCGTTTTTCCTATTCAGTAATATCTAACTTGATGAATCCTCTGGCCACGAATTTTCGGTACAACGAAACTAATTTGAGACTAATTGAAAGTTTTCAGCATAGTTCTAAATGTTTTGTGTAGAAATTATATAATAATAAATCTGTGTTAAATGCAATTATTCCATATACTCGTTTGCTATAATTAGATTATCGAAAATAAAAATGTAAACATCAACAATAGCTTTTTTTTTAATTTAACGGTTTTCTTTGTTTGCTATACTATTACATTTTAATACATAAGAAATTTTTGTTGTTTTATTTAATATTTTTATTCAGAATAAATTTAAGTATTTATTAATTTTATATGTGTATTATTTTCATTGTGTAACACATCTTTATTCCATTTTAATTCGACCTCTGAAAAAGCAGCTTCTTGTAACATATCTACGTCACTAAGCGAGATATTACTGTATTAACTAACAATTCACCGTATTTTGAATACAACTTATCATAAAATGTAAGTAGAAATAGAATATTGAATTAATATTATCATGTTGAATTAATATTATCATCATTCCTTAACATTAAGTATGCCTTAAAATAACACGTAACATCTCGAAAATATATCAAATATTATATATGAATCAAACTCAAAAGGCATGAGCGAAAATAATGCTTATCTTTTGTATTATTTTTCAGTTGACTCTCTTTCGCACTATTCAGAATAACTCCTCAACTCTTCTGATATCTTTTGATAGCTTCACGTTGGAAAAAAACAATTGGAAATCAATTCGAAATTTTGGTGAAAAGATATTATTAGAAATATGACAGTGAATAAAAAATCAATAAAATAAATAAAAATAAGCAAAATAAACCAGAGCGTTGTGATCTAATGTTTAACGTAACATACCTCGATTCTCGACAGGTATCAGATAGGTTTAACCTTCAGCACTCTTTTAGGTTCAAATGAATTGCTATTTTTGGTAGCTGACTAAAACGGAATCTGCTTATATTTTTAGTAAACTGTGTTCAAAGAAGCATTTGGTATAAGTCATTAATCTGTATTTTTTAAATTATATCGCATATATTTATTCATATAATCTAGAGTAGAACTCTCGGGCACAATTTTTAAAATTAAAATATTTGCTTTATTCTATGATAATAAATTATATTGGTGAATTATAGTATATGGCAATGTTAAAGTAATCAATTTGGTAACCTCCGTGGTTTAGTTAGTAAGACCCTTGACTTCCACTCGGGTATTCCCGAGTACCCGATAAAACGGGTTCTATTAAAGGGTACAATATTTCGTCTGGTGACAAAACTCACAAGCATGCAACAACACACGCCTAGTGTGTTGTTGCCTCTTCCCATGAGGGTAGTACTGTCAATTAGTACTATAAAGAACTAATCAAGTATTTTGAAACCCGAAGGCTCGATGAATCGGGACGAAGATAATGTTGTATCCCGGTTATGCTCTTTAATATTTCCAAAATACCAATTAGGATGTGTTGAAGGTGGTCATACGAATAAATAAATAAAATCACCTCTTGAATATTTCGGTTGGTAGTGTAAATATTATATTTTCGAAAATTTAGCCATGTTTACAATAAAGCTGCTAATACACAATAATAAAAAATACGAAATTACATTATTTTTTAAATACAAAACTTTTAAACAATTTTAGAATGCAATCAATCAATAAAATGGAAGCTGTCGAAAATACTGGCAATTTATTGAACAAAGCTGCTCATATTCAATACTAAACTAAATTACGGTTTCCGGATTCGATACGTTTATGTAAAAAAACATTAAAATAACCCACATCTACACGGATAAATAGATATACAATACGTTCAGAATGACAAGTAACAACAGAGTAACTATGCAAAATTTCGATTTTGGATGATATTTTTTGCTCTTGCTTTTATGACTAGAAATTATTAAGTTTTGCATCATCCATTGGCCACATCTCTATGAACAGTTAGGTAGTGCGATTAAAAAAAATCCTCTCTCTTGAAAAATAATCGAGAAAAAGACATCTTATCCACAACCGCACTGTAGAGGGTGTTTGTTACCGATAAAAATATTCTTATCTAGCAATTTTTGGCATGCAATGTTATAGCATAAATATGTTGGTGTCTAAGAGCCCTAAGTATCACAGATAAGTAACGAATCAAGACCATGTTACTAAACAATGTATTTTGGTTTGAATGATTCGTACTTTTTGTCGTTAATAAATACCGAAATTACGTTATTGGTTCTCTCTCCGTGGTTGCAGTCCTAAAACTGGTTTGCAGCAATTTCAACTCTTCTCCTCCATTCCCCCCTGTCCTGTGCGGCTCTTTTTAAATCTGTATATGTTGAGCAGCGCACGTCCACCAACAGGTCCTCCAGGTACTCTCGGCGTGGGCGTCCCCTAGAGTTTGTCCCCTCGGTCATACCCTCCATTATGGCATGCAAGAGGCCCTCTTGTCGTATTATATGACCGATCCATCTAGCACGCCTTTCGGACAGGATCCTGAGCAGGTGCCTTCCTCCTTCGATTCGTTGGAGAACCTCTTCATTTGTGATGCGGTCTCTCCAGGAAATTCCTAATAGTCTTCTATAGGACCACATCTCAAAAGCCTCTAGTCTTCGTCTATCTCTTTCGGATAGGCACCATGTCTCGCAGCCGTACATCAAGATCCTCCATACATAGGTCTTGATGAGGAGTATTCTCAGTTTTAGGTCTATATTATTTGATTCTATTATTTTCGACCTTTTATTAAATGCAAGTCTAGCCTGATGTATACGGCTGTCGACCTCGCTCTTGGACCGACCGTCCCATGTTATTTTGCTCCCGAGGTAGACAAACTCCTTGGTGTTCTTTAGTGGTTTACCCGACATCACTATTCTCATCTGGTGTTGCGCTCGGCCTACATTCAGCAGCTTTGTTTTGTCTTTATTTATCTTCATACTGTAGTTATTTTGAAGAATGCTTTCCATAGTTGTCAAGGCCTCTTGTAGTTCCTCTTCACTTTCAGCAACCATAGCAATATCGTCAGCGAACCTTATCATATCCACCTTTTGCCCGTGTATCTTTACACCTTCTCTGTGACTCATTCTCTCTCTCAAGTCGTCAATCGCGCTCTGTATATAGGCGTTAAAAAGAACAGGTGACAGAGAGCATCCCTGCCTTACCCCTTGTCTTATATTGGCTTCCTTTGTGTCCTTGTCATATCTGATTATAGCGGCCTCATTCTTGTATAGCGCGTGGATTATACGTCTGTCTCTGTATTTGATATCAATTCTCTTCAAAATCTCGAAGAGTCTTTTCCATTCTACTTTGTCAAAAGCTTTCTCCAGGTCTATGAATGCGATGTATGTGTTTTGGTTTCTTCTTATTCTATTTTCTAGTAGTATTCGTAGAGACAGTACTGCTTCTCTGGTTCCCACACCTCTTCTGAAGCCATACTGGTCTCTGGAAAGGATGTTCTCTACTTTTGGTTCAATTCTCTTTAGAATGATATTTGTCAGTATTTTTGAGGCATGGGATATTAGGCTAAGAGTTCTGTGTTGCTTACATTTTGTCGTACCTGCCTTCTTTGGTAATGTGACAATTAGGCATTTCTCGAAGTCCTCTGGTATCTTTCCGGTCTTATATATTGTCTGTATCATTTTAAACAGGGCATCTGTGATTCCTTTTCCTGCTGCCTTAATTTATTGGTTATTGGTTATAAAACACGAATTGGCATTCTATTCGCTGCGATAAAAATATTATTTATTAGATTTGATTGCATGTTGTGTTATTTTATTTTGAAAAATAAATACAATAAGAATTCGAGATTTTCTTCTCCTTGCTTCGGAAGCTTTCATAGTTTGTATTTTAGACACAGAGTCCACGATTTTGTTACAAAAAAGTTTACATACGAAGTGGCGGCATTTTGATCGATTCAAGAAAATAAATACAATCTAGTGATTTTCCCTGTCTCTGCGGTTAGCGTGAAAAATCCTATTTTGTGAATTTCTAAAGTTTTACTTTTTCATTACTTCTAAACGCTTTTTTGCTTCTTAATATTTCTTGATTGAAATATATTTCAGTCGGATCAAATAAATAACGCTCTTCTACCATGTGGAAAAAAACGTGATATAACCAAATGAATCAAACTCTAAAAGAGAGAGAGTAAAAGCCTTTATAATCTGAATATACATCACGAGGTGTATGGACGTGGCCGAAGCGACAGATGAGTGCCAGGAGAGAATGAAATGGAGATATATTCTTTTTGCTTACCCCTTTAGGGGTATGGCGTAATAGTGACAAAAATAACGATACCTTGTGCTTAAATGAAAAGAAAAAAAAGAATTATGTTGATGTATGTGGGTATAAAAATGACGAAAAAAATCAATTGGTTAAGAGGATTTGGATACATATTTATAAAGAAACTAAAGAACTAAAAAAAATATTGATAATATAAATTGAAGCCATCCCTTTAGTTTGAATATTTGAACAGCTAAAGCAAAATATATGAAACCTTTTGAGATCAAAGTAAGCTTTGGTAAAGATCAAAGGCAGACAGCGGTCAGTTGTGAATTTACCTTAGAGATTTTCACATGTATCTGAGCCTTTGAAACAAAACGTGAAGCAGTTTCTTCTTATTGGCAAAATTTTACTAGTCAAGTTATCTACATTTTCTGCATGTATTGTAATTTCACTAAAAATATCTTCTATAATACATTTGAACTATTTAGAAGCTGTGGTGGATTATGAAAAACAATTGCCAGATTTTGATTAATGATTTTACTTAATATTAAGATAGTTTTCATTGTTTGACTTTAATCATATCTAAAATGATTCATCTTGACTCTATTTATTTGAAAATGGGTTGATGTAAAATGAAGTATGGAATATTTACTTTTAACTTAGTATGATGATCTCTCGTGCTTAACAATAAATTAAAATGTTATTATATGTACAAAATAGGGCTAAATATTTTCCATGCTTCCCTTCAAAATTAGATATTTGGATTAAACTTATTATTATGTAAGAACAACAATATGCATAAGAAAAGGACGATAAAACCAATTATGGGTAAAGATTCCTAGAGGCTCACCAGGCACAATGTTTCCTTCTATAGGGAAGTAGTTGAAACAAATTATTGGTACAACGATTACATATCAAGACTGCATAGATTGGACAATTACGAGTAATATGAACATTCCATGGACGGACTTCATGCGATTTTGATTACTTATGAAAGTAGTGAAAAAGATTATGTTCTTACCGGGATGAATTGAGTCAAGTACATGCGATCGCTTTGTTATTGTGTTGGGTTTGTCTTGTACTAGTTTATTTTCTATTGAATGCCACTGATTATTGCATGTCAATGTTGAATTATACGTGTATTTGTAGCATTTTTATATCAAAAAGGTCATAGGAGCGCCAAAATAAAATTAAAACAAATAAAGGTCAAATAAAGTAAATTTGATGTGGTATAATCGAATAAAAATAAAATGATAAACTGCCATATCTGTATACAAAATTTCTAAGAACCTATCATTTAACATATACATTTTTAATTGAAACATATTATAATATATCAGTAAATAAAATTACATTATTGTTGAATGTAGTGGTGCAGGGAATACTAAAAAGAAAGTCGGCTTCGTTGAAATAGATACAATCTTATTTAAAGAGTATAACTATCCTGAGCTTTGGCATCCAAGTGCCTACCAGTGGTTCGGCCGCTGTGTCAGCTGATGACATAGCCGCCAACCGTGTGCATGCGCCCCACTTTGCCGGCGCGCATATACCACATGCATACATCATAATAAGAATCCAAATGTTGAATATGAAATAAAATTAAGTATAAAAAATACTAACTTATCCTATAGAAAAAAATGGTGTTATTGAATTAATTATCTAAAACGAAAGTGGAAAAAACTGTGTTGTAGTAAACTAATTACAATGTATTGTATTTTAACTCCAGTGTTAACATAGCACCTTAACTATAAATCATTTAAAGAAATTGTGTAAGTTGAAAAGCATTCCATAGATATTGATATACACAGTTGAAAAACTGCAACAAAATTTTTAGTTTGAATATACACATTTTTAAGTACTCGATTTTACTGCCACGAGACTACAAGCGTGATGCAACTATGCTGTCAAATAGATCTACAACTAGGCGTGCGTCTTTAATGTGGGGTCAGATTTAAGTTGTTCTGCTCACTTGTAAATATAATACATGCCAATATTATTAGCATATCGCCTATGATGCAATATTCACATCTAAGACATACGAGTATTGTTGACTTTGTAAATAGCTCATTTTATTGTCATTGTTGATTTAAAACTTGAATCTCCAACAACCACAATAATTCTATGTAGCAGAGTAGTTACATTGGTAGAGTAAGGTTAGAGTAGTTACTTATTGCATGGTCAATCTAATAAAGATGTCTATATTTCTCAACACCAACATTCATCTGGTGAGAACTCTCCAAAGCAGACTATAGAGCGGAAACATGGACGCTGAGGAAAGAGGAAAGATACTATATTTGCTTGATGTTTTCGAGATGTGGGAATGGTGCCGAATATTTCGTATAACATGGACTGAAAGACGTACAAATGTCTATCCTCCAGGATCTACTAATCAAAGAAAGACCACGACATGCAGACAAATAAAACCGTCATACCTCGAACATATCGCTAGAACAAATTAAGGCAGTTTGTATAAAGGGGTGATGAGAAAGAGGACTGTTTCCAACAAAGTGGATATACCAAATAAAAGAGATTACTAGTTTCTCGTTGGGTGCTGCACTCGAAATATGACTTAGGACTGGAAGAAGAGGAGGCGAGTCACTTGCTCAGTTCTGGTTATCGGGAAACTACGACGAGTTTAGTATAAGCTCTTCTTAGGTTTAATGTCATGCTAGTTTAAAATGTCATCGTACGTTAATCAGATGATTAGATACGTCAAAATTCAAGTATTATTCATTTTAGATGTAATAATGGCCAAACAATGACTACTGGTCTTAATATTTAGTAAAAGCTTAGATACAAATCTAGTTACATTACATACATTTTACGCAGCAAATCCAACGCAGCTTTTTCATACTTTCCAAGTATTTCGTATGTACAAAATCTCTCGATTAAAATCACATTTACAAAAAGTATAGAGCAAATACATATGCTCGTAAAACTTTTTCAATAAGTAACATACTTGGCACCATGTGTTCTTTGTGAGTTTGAAACCCACTGTATCTTTAGTCTGTGATATTTACACGAGTATATAACAAATTCCAGCTTTTCATCCTGTTTATAAAAAAACATATCCTCTTCATGAAAATATTCGTGCAATTATAGTTTTATTGTGAACATAAATAAACATAACTGTTTGATAGAATTAGAAATGTTCGAATAAGGGATTTCTGTTTATTAGATACTGATATACTCGTAACACGAGTAAGTACACATACATCTATATTTGCTGGACCGCGACGCAGGCACGATCATATTGAAACGTGTTTGACATGTTGACAGATTGGGTTTGATATAAATATGCCCACCTTTTGGGTTTTAGCAATGAAATTATGTCAATTCATTATTTCGCTGAGAGTTGTCAAATCTTACGATTAGTTCAGACTTGTTGGATTGTTTATGTGTACATTTCTCGATTAAAACTTATCTGTTTCAGAACAGGCAATGAATCTTGTGAGATGGCTGATATAGGTAATTTATCTCATGTAGAAATAATTGTAGACATTTAATAAAATAAAATAAAATAAATCTTGAGATTGTTTAGACCCATTGAGCGAACGAGTGACGAAAGACTTGGATGTTTGAAATTAATAGTGATCGAGAAAAAGTAGTCCTTGGAAAGAAAAGAAAGAGATCGTTAGATAAATTTTAAGTTTAAAATTAAATGATAGAAAGGTGAAAACTACTATGAACAGAGGTTGGCTTTTGACGAGATGTGTGGATATGGAAGAAGCAAATACTGGGTACGTGGATAAAAAGTGGTGGAGATCTGTCCTCTAGATGAGGGGTGATGGGATGTTCCAATAAAATTTCATTTTATTTAATTATCAATAAAATGTTTGTCCAAAATACACTAATGGTGTTCGAAGACAAGACTTGATATAAATATTTCTGTACGTTTGCAGTAAAAAGAGGGTAATATTTTTTTTTAATCGAGCCTAATGCAATTTTTTTATTGATTAAGTATATTTTTTAATATACTACTTATAGTTAAGGCATTAACATTGTGGAAGTTTAAAGACATTGTCATTCGTTTTATCAAACACTGCTCATTCCACTTTTTGTAACGGTATAACCCTACCGGTTTTAAGGCTATCACCTCATCATCAGGGGAGCACAAACAAAACTTGTTTGTGCTCCCCTGATGATGAGGTGAAAGCCTTGAAACCGGTAGGGTTATACCGTTACAAAAAGTGGAATGAGCAGTGTTTGATAAAACAAATTACAATATATTTTTTAAATTTATATAAACTAAACAAAGTTTCAAAAATAAAAAGCTTTAAATTTTTCTTCAATGAACGTTTTGATATAGACTGAGTTTTTGTTTTAAGCATTATAAATTGTTCTTGATTTTATATTGAATCAAAAGTAATTTGCTATGAAATCAATGTACGAGTATATTAGCAAAATTTTCTTTGTGTGTTATTTAAATTGCGTTTCGAATGTGTGCATAATTTTAATAGTGTAAATTTAAGGTTTAAAAAATGCACATCTTAATGCATTTTAATGTAAGTATGCTATTTTCTGATTCTTTTTTTCCATATCGATCAATTATTTATTTTCCCTTGTAGTTAATGTTATCATCAGTTTATCTTCGCCTGAATAGAAAACAATTTTTTGAAAATAATTAACAATGTAAGATTATGAATATTTTGTTTTATTTTTTTAAGGGAAATCGGATTTTTCTGCACGCTGGCTGGAATCAACCAATATAATTAATGTGATTAATAAAAAATGTATTTTTCATAAAACCGTGAAAATGCTCAAATTCAATATGTAGACCAATAAGTGTTGTTAAACTTGATTAACATATAACAAAGGGATTCAACCCACTTATAATATAATATTGTAGTTCTTTAGTTTATTTGAAATATCGAATAAGTATACCTTAACGCTGTTTGTGCAAAAGTACTAAGCCTATTAAATATGTATTTCATGATTAACTCCATTTAAAAAATTATGAACCCATACAAAATTACGGTTTATTTTATCAAATACAGTGATCCCTCCATTTACGCTAATTAAATTTAACGCGGTTTATTCTGTTCGCAACTACGAGTATAACAGCGGAAAAGAATAGCGAAGCAACAAACTCTAGACAGATTAATTTTACCATCGACAATTGAAACAGCCTTAATTGTAAGAGCGGCCACAGTAAAAAAGGAAAATGGATCCAGAAGCGAGAATGGCTTTGAATAAATATGTACATATAGCGAATTGTAAGTTCTTTGATTTCCTTCTTCATGTAAATAAATCATATAACTCTCATTAAACTGAGTTTTATTAGTCGTCAGCAACCATTTAACATACGAGTATATAGACTTATTAAAAAAAATACAAAAGATTTTTAATTTGGAAATATGTAATGAATCACCTATTTTAATATAATATATTATATTATACATAGCATATAACGGCTTCAATTACGCGGTTCTAATTTACGCGCTGTTATCCTGGAATCAATTACCCTCGTAAGGTAAGGGATTCCTGTATCTCATAACGGGTAAAATCCGGTTTTTATTTTTGCATATGTGCGTCCATTTCTTCGTCACCTAATTCAAAGGAAGATTTACACATATTTTCGCAGACATATAAAACGTTTTGTTTAGACTATAAGAGACACGTACCTTTAAGATCTGTCAGCAGAAATATTTTAGTGAGTGGAAGCGCATTCCACACATTTGCCGAGAACATAAAAACATTTTCATCTTAAATTTATATGAGGCCCGTAATTTAAGTTAATGCCTAAATAAGCAACATCAGGAAATAACAATTCGCTGAAGTTAGCATTTCGTGTTCAGGGCTGGATTTACCGTTACATCCTATTGGAGCGTGAAAGCGGGAACTGGTGATTACGAATAATATCTAAATTTTAACAATAAGCCCGACAGTCTGTTACAATATTGATTAAATCGAGTTTAACTCTGTGTTAAGTCAAAAATAAAGTTTTGATCATCAAATTTAATTCATTGGATAAGTTTACTTTAAGCATTCGTTCAAAATAAATCTAAATTTGAAAAAAAAAATGTAATTCAATTCAGTTTTATGTGACATGGTCAATAAAAAAAACTTTGAAATATAAATATATTCTTACAATTAGAGATAAAAATCTAGTAATGGTAAAGATATCATGATAACAATATTATTAACCTATTTAATTGAATGTTGATTCATTCAAGTTATTAATTTTTAAATACTTTTCTATGGATCTGAGATGGGTTCCCTACATACTCGTATATAGGAGATAAAATCAGAGCGTGGAAATATTCCACTAGCGTTTCCTTCACTTCATCCTTCGGATCCACTAGAATAGTCATGACACAAATGTTTCAGTCCTACAACGCTTCAACTGTAAATGTATATATGATGTGGTTGTAGAAGCATAATTTAGGTAGACTGGTCATGTGACTATACATGGGCGATCACAGATTTCCAAAACGAGTCCGATACGAGAAAGTCATGAGCAAGTAATGAGCCGGTGGGTCGAGGATGCGCTAAAATAACAGTCTATGGTAGTCGTCGACATTGTGTAGGGCGCCTAAAGACTGGCACTGGATGACTCAAGATCGTGGAGGTGGAGAGCTATCTGTTTTCGAGTTGATGGTGCCTCAACAGCTAGACGTGTGAGAAACAGTCAGTGTGCGGCGAACATGGCTGAGTAACGTGTTTGTAACGTCTTCAGTAGGGAGTGCGCGTCTAGGATCGGACGATTTTCTCACAGAAGATCACATAATCAACGTGGATAAGCAGCCCGAGATTGAAGTTTGAATGGCGAGGGGATCCTTGACTACAAAGCCCAGCAACGATAATTTTTATGATTTATAAATGAAATAGCATTTCGTTTGCATTTCTATCATTAGATATTTTTAAGAACTATTTTTATCATTATTCACAAAAAGAGAATAAATCCTAATCACGACCACTGGAAATACGCACGTTTGGTCGATCTAAATCGATTCGTAGATTGACTAATATTGGATATTTGGGTAAATTTTAACTGAGGTAAAGGTAAGAAGTATGAGAAAAAGAGTATGCATGACAGGATTTATATATGTAGATGAGACAATGGCGATGTGCGTGGATACAAAAGGGTTGGAATCTGTCATCTACGCCTATTAAAAATGAATATGGTGTGATGGCATCTATGTAATTGATAGATTCACTTTTTTTTAAATGTGAATGCCATTCACAAAACAAAAGACAAACATTTTTTCATTATATTGGATGACAATGGGCCATGCCCGAGATAGCGATATTTATTACCTGTTCATTGAAAAAACAAATGTTTTATTTTCTTTTCAAAAAAAATAAGAGAGGAAAACTCCATATGTAAGTATCTCAATCTCAAGCCTTCTCAAAAAATGAAGTGATAATTCTACAGTCGATATTGTTTAAAACATTAATTTACCTAGTTTAGAATACGCAAAATTTTAGTATGTACAGTTTGTCATAAATCTGAAAGAAATAAACACACCTTATGAATTAATTTTTCTTTTTTTTAAATAAATCTTGAATAATTACGAGTATGGGTATACGAGCATGAACCCCGTATACATATACATATACTCGTATGTCTATTGAGAAAATATTCTTAAATGAAAAAAAACTTGAGATATATTTTTAGATGACTATTTTTACAATGTTTTTTAATTAAAAATAAATTATGGTTTCTCGGTATAAATCAAAATGTGGGTAGAAATATTGACTGTGCAGATATGCATTAAATATGCAGATTTAATGAAATTATCTATAATACTTTGTTGAACTAGAATATAACCTGTTCTATGTTCTTGTGTATCATTAATTCTTAAACAATTTTTATTCGGTTGAATGTCAGAAATGAGGAGACATCATAGAGAACGCTCATTAAAATTTGAATGGTCATCTAAAAATTAATATTTTTCGATATTTATATCGTTTATCGTGAATAATGGTATTTAATTAATAAAAATGTCTTCAATACATTTATCGAACACAGTTTTTGGTCACCAATTGATATACGTGTAAAAATGGATAATTCGTTTGAATTGTTTTGAAGATAAAAACACGTTGATGACCTCCGTGGCCTCGACGCTTGTCTTCCAACCTGGGAGCTAGGGATTCGATTTTTGCTTATTTTCTTAAAAAAGGTTCTCTTCGGTTTTCACTTAACACGTCTTTAAAAGAAGCATTATAATTGGTTGGAAGAGATTGCCATATAGCAATAAACTCTCCAGTTTATACTATACACAATAAAGTGTAATAAAATACAACATTGAACTTTTGTGTAATTGATTTTTAATTGTAAATTTAACTTAATAAAATAAAAAAGATTTAAACAAAAAAAAAAACAAAAAAGTAATACCATTTTCAATAAACCGCTATTTCTTAAGATATGTATAGTTAAATAGTGTAAGACTGCATTATGGGAAACACCCGACTCGAATCATTAAAATTCACAATCTTCGCGAAACAAGTTAGGAAAATGACCGCTTCAACATTAAAGAACAAGCATTACAACCGTTATTACGAGTATTAGGCATGGTCATACACGATACGCAGTTCTATTCCCGGTTTTTATTCAATCAAGATATTTATTAAGTGGTTTAGAAATACTCTAATCGAGCATCTTTATTGATTCTGCGAACTCGGGTGATTCTGTTAATGCGGAACTAATCAAGGAATCTTTTATTGTATACCGACCAAATGAGGAACATTAAGCAGCTTCTGTATCGTCATACCTAAAAACGTCGCAATTAAACGATACAAAATTCTTAAGTTAAATTGTTATACCAATTGTTCCTTTAAACCGCCATTTTTATCTAATTGTATAGAAAATATCTAAACATAATATGGCAATCATCAAATTCAAGAATTATTTTTTTCTCGTAGTTTTGATAAAAGAATAAGCATATATTTGAATGTCGCATGACATTATATTGACAAAAGAAATAAGTAATAATTATAATGTGTCATTTGAAAAATATATTTATAATTTTTATAGCACATTACACACATATGTTATAAATTAAAATATATTTAAAAAAGTAACACTGTAATCACGTAAAATATATTCAGCCGTTTAGTTTCAAATGTTAATAATTCCGAAAAATAAAATTAACATTCATTTGTGAAATAGGATTGAGGGGTTCAAAAATCGTTTAATATTGTCTCCAAAAATATATTACTCCATCTACTTTTAAAAGTACTTTAGTTACAACTTCTACCTATAATGAATCAAATATTAACTGTGATTAGAAAATCTAAAATTTACTAAAGTAATTTATAAAAATTCCATACAACGCAATTGCTTTCAAATATGACATCATTTATTTTAAAGGATTTTTTCTTTAAAAAGGAAAATAAAGTTATCTACATTTGAACTTAACGACTCAATTGTTCATCGATGATTTATAGCTTCTCAAATTACTAATGAATCTCGCCGCATATCTTCATGCCATTTATTTCACTCAATCGCATCGTACTCTTCAACTTATCTTAATTGGTGATTCAGGGATATTGAAGAGCGCGGCCGGGAGACTACACTGTCTTCGGCACCATTCATTGAGCCTTCGGGTTTAAAACTACTGGAGTAGGTACGGAATCCCTCGTTCGTAATCGCACATGTAAGCTATACTATAGTACTGCATGTAACAAAGATACAGACGTCTAGCGCATACGAGTATTGTTAACAGACGAATTCTTTTATCTGACTGAACCGCCGGGAATTGAACCCTACCCCCTTGGTGGAAGTCAAGCGTCTTACCAACTGGGTCACAGTGATTGCGGCATTGTTAATATTATTTGAAATCAAACATAATAAATACACCTTTCAACAATATTTCCGCTTTCTACCATTGTATTACAGAGTTTTTATTTAAGCTTTATTCTTAACTATTATTACTTAATCCGCGCTGATTTGTTCGTTATTACAACTACGTATACCATAATATCAATCATTTTTGCCTAGTTTTTTGGGCGTAGAAGAATACTCGTAACATGTACTCGTATATATCATATACTCATTTACCACGATGGCGTTTCCCTGTCAGAATATGTAGAGAACAGAGTCCCACACTTCCATATAATTTCTTACTCCCTTCGCCTCCTCTTCCTCCACGCAGCTTCTTCGATACTTCTTCTTTTTACTTACCTTTATTTAATACTTTATTGTACAGTGTACAATAAACCAGGTTAATTGACAAGAGGCGATCGTTTCCAACCAACCATAAAAACAATTGTTTTAAAAAGTTTTCAGTGAATTCAGAATATTTAAATTATTAATGTAGACCAAAAACATTTATTAACAAAATGAAGAAAAATAAACTGGAGAAATAAATATTATTGAATGCAAATTTAACAAGGTTATCTATATCTAGGAGAAGAAAATGGAGATTCGAAAAAATGATCATAGAAAACTAGGAAAAATACGCTGTCACTGAAATAAGTAATGTTTTTAATTCGCTTTTTAAATCATACCAACGATGGCGCGAGTCTTATAACATATTAGCTGTAAATTTTCTTTCTTTCAAAAAATATTTACTTGATCCAACCATATTTTTCTCTGCTTTTCTCTCCCGCATTTCCCAATCACGTTTGCATTGTAGATTTTTGTCAGCCAAATATACAGATAATGACATCAGGGTTTTGTTTAGTATTGTACTTAATACATTAGTCCTTGGTCTCATTTATATTTTGTTATTTCTACCGAATTCTGTCATACAAACATCCCGCCACATATTATCCTCAGTAGATTTGATGACATCGATTAATTATTATATATACGATTACTCTATGTTTGTAATTTAAAAAAATTAACAATATATGAATGTTGTATTCAACAAACTTTGTTAAATAAATTAAGATAAGTAAATATAGTACATCTTTAATAGAAAAGTACTCGTAAATCCAATTTCAACAGACTTTTATTGTAAAGGAAACTGAGTATACTCGTATACATATTTAAATTTGTTGAAGTTGATTTTGATGTTATTGTTGAGATTATGACGTGATTGGAATTGTTAATGTGATAACTTGGGGTTTAAGTACATATATGTAAGGACGTAAATGCCGATTGTGAATGTTTTGGATAAGTGTATTGGTATTTAGGACAAATGTATGAAACTTGTGATTAAGTAATGAGACCACTTTATCACAGGCTCTGCCTAGTGAAGTGGTTATCTATTTCCACAAAATGGTGGAGTTTTAGTATTAATACATACTTGTACTAAACGGTTCAAATTAAAAATATTGAAATTGTAAGTTTTGTATTGTAGATAATTAAAAAAATCTTGGAAAGAATCCAACTCTGACATTAAAATTTAGTATCATGTAGAACAAACATGTGACATATTTTACAAAATATGTGAAAGGAATGTTACTTTAATAAAAATAGCACATTAACCGTGCAATTCCGATCTTCGTAATATTTACTCAGTCTGGTGTGGAGGGGACTTATCACACAGTAAATAAACACCCACATTGTTACTGGCTTTGTCATTGCTTTTGACTAAAATAAACCATTCCGTGCAGATTTTTGATAGCGCAGTCCTTCTTGTGATACCAAAATCAAAGTTAATTAAATGCAATAAATTAATTACCAGTTAATAATTAGTGTGATGTACAACGTAACACATTTAAAACTATACCAAGCTTTCCAGTAGCTATTTTGTACAAAATTTTCGTTGTATATAGTACAAACTGGCGGGTATATTGCTATATTGAAATTTCTCCTAACTTACTAGAAAAAATGGTTCAAGGTCTAAAGTGGAAAAGATAATCAGATTTTTTCATCGGGATCGAACCCGAAACCTACGGGTAGAAGGTCAGATTTTAAAAAGTTGATTTTTCCTTTCATATATTCTGTTTTAAATTCAAGGCAGTTTAATCAACGCCTTTTTATGGATGTACTATATATTTTACTTCGTCAAAGCTAATAGCCCGGAAGTTACATTTACCTAATTGTTACGGAGAGCGCTTTGAAAAATTAAATCTCTAATAACTAAGTATTGTCTTACGTTTTCAAAAAATTCGCTCTGATTTATTATCATCGAGAGATTTGAATTTAATAAAGGCTTTGGAATTTGTAGCTCAATTTTCTATAAAAAATATTCCATTCGGACTTCCAGCTTCAAGGATAGATTTATTTCTTTAACATTTTTTACTGCGTATTACCTTTATGCTATAAATAAAGCACGAGTAAATCACAGTAGAGACAATATTGAGGATAACAAGAGTGGAATGAATTAGGACCAGATATCACTAAAGAAGAAACAATAAATGTCATTCAACTATTCAAAAATGGCAAAGTTGTTAGTCCAGCTGATGTTTTACTCGGAGATAATAATTCATATTTATTAAGACCATTCTATTGTCACACAGGAATAATGCAATAAAATAAACCTATATACTACAATATATTATGTCAATAAAGAGGTACATGGTCGCCGGTTTGAACCTCGCGCGTGCTACTCCCCTCGAAAATTACACAGGCATTTTTCGCTTATTTGGGAATATAAGGGTACATATGAGTTCGATCATAATATCTATTTGGGAGTATAAGGGTACATATGAGTTCGATTATAATATCTATTTGGGAGTATAAGGGTACATATGAGTTCGATCATATATATTCTTAAAAAAAGGGAAAAACATGCAGGTGTGCCCCGATCGTCTCACTTCAGTATGTCATCGGATCCCGTACACTGGTGTGGCCGATGAGTTTGCTTGAATTGACATGGGAATGGTGAGGGGATCTTCGACAACGAGGCCCAGCAACGACGATATTGTGTGCAAAATACACGACGATTGTTGAGATCAACACTCCTAACATTTTTTGAACAAATTTATTAAATGAAAGTATATAGTACAGAGCTGACAATAATTTTACTAAATTTCAACCAACTGTGATAAAGGATGATGGAAGATCGAATGTTTTGACTTTTGCAAATATTACAAAATCTACGCTGTTTCTTAAATTCATTGATTAAGATCTGTTCATTGTATTGCATTACACTTTCGTTGTATACAACATAATCTGGAGGAGTTTATCGCCTTGTGGCAATCTCTTCAAACCAATCAGAAATATGTTAAAAAGGTCTTGAGTGAAAATCATACTGAAATCCTTTTTAAAATAAATTGGGTTCGGCACCGCCAAGTTGGGAGACAGGCGTCTTACAAACTACTATAGTCCACTGAAGTCGTTAGATTGAAAACACTTAGAAACTTCATAATGATCCGCTTGATTTTCATGTACTATTTATTACCTTTTTTTAAATTTTATTTTACATTTGATACAGGTTTAAACCAAATTACATCAAATAACTATTGTTTTTTAAAACTGTTTTAATTTTCCTGAACTATTTTAAATACATTAATAATATTGCTTTAATAATTATGTACTTATAATTGAGATTTTAAACAATATGTGTGAATATTTAAATCTTTACCTTCTCCATTAAACTAATTACATATGGAAAATATTCAACTCAAAAATAGTTTTTTCTCTCTCCATAATATTATGTATTGAATTGGATTAATATAACAATATATTTATCAAAAGGCAAAAAATAGTTTTAATATTGTGGGGAAGAAATTATTTGATTATTTTCTGTTTAAAAAAATCTGGAAACTTTTCGTAAAAAAATAGAATAAACAAAGATAAAACTAAACATGTCGGCGTCAATCGTGTATTATTTAATATGCTAGCCAAGTAGTTTGGCGTTTTTGACTAAATTCCAGGAGTGGTTTTTAAGATTATCAAATGCGTCATTTAATAATGTATCTTAATCGTACATTCGATGTTACTAAATAACCACTGTATGACTAAAATGATGAATTCCAAATACTCAACTATTGACACATTTCTGAATATAACAAATATCAGAAACTCACACCAGGTACCTTTATCGCCTGCCATAACATAAATCTCGCTTCGTCCCACGTCAGGTCGACTGACAGTGCTATGAAGCTGACCGCAACTCGTCAAGTAATGTTTATAGACCGTCATCAATAGTTTCCAAGCTGTCGGAAACCACGAACTTTGTAGGAAATGCAGTTACAAACTATTCTGTCGGATTATTCATATAAAAAATAAATTACTTGTATAGCGCTGTTTTGCAATAAATATAACCTCATTGCCACTAAATAAATAAGGTTAATCTAAAAAAGGGTCAAGTAATCAATTCTGACGAATCGAGGTTTGAAAATGATATTTAAGTCAGTAACTGATAGCAATTCATTTTTTTTCACCGAACCACATAAAGGCAGATACATATTTTGATTTTTCGACCTAGTAATGAGACCCTACACAGCGTTTGGTAGTCGTTTATAATGATTTAACTTTTCTATTATTAGTTGGATACAGTCTTTAAGAGTTTACGTGCTTATATTTATAATACTAAGCAAATATAAGTGGCATAATGCCATTTTGAGGACCGTTGGGAATCAAACCTGGAATAATTGTAGGATTCTTTTCAATATGCCTATCACATGGCCAATAAGTATGATAATAAATAAAATATTTGTATAAAAATATGTTGAAGCTCTCTTAAGAAGTTTTAATGTTTTCAATATAAACAGACATCAAGGTCCTTGCGTTGACCCTTACGCTATAAGCACACTTGACCAGAGGTTGATTGAAGGTCAATAAATCTTCTCTATCATAATGGGTTCGATATATTTGTATTCAGACCCGCGTAATTCATGGAATCGTTGAATTACAAAGGAATTTTTTGGTTGGTTGCAGATCAAATTTCAGTTTTAAATGTTTCAAATTATAGTTTAAAAATTCCGAAGTTGAAAAAATTATTAAAATTATAATTTATTTATAAAAAATAACACATGATATATCTCAAGAAATTTTAAATAAATCATGTCATAGTTAATAATGTAAGAATTTCACGAGAAATATTTTAGATTTTAGAAATCAAATTAAATTTACATTATTAAATAACTAAGGCGAAATACACCAAAATAGTTTACAAGCATTTGAAAAAAACACCAATTATGATATGATAACACCAATTATGATATGATCACTATATTGAATTAATTTATCCATTGTAATTCATTGATAATAAAAATCTTAATTATATAACAAAAACTAAAAAAATATCAAAATTTTATTTACCAAAGGCAAAAGTAACATTTTCTTCGAAATATTAGACACATAATAAATAATAACAGACTGTTCGACACGTTATTTATTTAATTAAATTCATTAAAAAACGATCTACAGTAATTTTAATAAATTATCTATCAATTATATATTGTAATATCTCCAATCTTATAATATATTAATTGTATTTCTTAATTTTTAAGTTTATCAGACGCCCACAACGATATTAATTTTATTACCCGTACTTTATAGTGTAATATTATAGTTCAGACCAATGACCATAACATAACGACTTTAACTGCTAATAATGATGATTTATACGTATTTTTATATTGTATTAGGGCAAGTGTATTAAATTATATTAGGGTCAAACGGCAATAGCCCACTTGATGTGCGTTAATGATAATTGAAAGACGAACCTTGAAAAAGTCTGTCATTGTTTTCAATGGTTGAATTTTGACCATTAATTCATATTCACATTTTATATGAACCATTACCACATTCTGAGCTTTTGTTAAAAGTGTTTCGTAACTCCTATGTTAATTTATCCTTTGATTAAAACAGTGATTTCATAAGATTCTGTTAGAGCTATCAAAATTATAAATGAACGTGGATGTGCAAAAAGGAACTAACTCACAAACACATAATTTTGATTTATTTACAATAACGAATAATCATACATCAATCCTATATGTATAAAAATATCGATCCTGTTATACGAGTATTTTGTAGTTGAATTCCGTCTTTAAAAAATGTTCCATACAAAGCACGTAAAGTTTTTATAAATAATCTTAGAGTAGGTTGTGGGTTGCGTTCCTTCATGCATATTAAAGTTCAAATGTATTAAGCAAATAAACTTTTTAAACATTAAAAAAAAAATCTGCTTGACGTTGTAACTTCTTCTTCAATTGAATTTACTAACCTACCACAAAACGAATAGAAGCATTTGAAATGTGGTGCTACAGGAGAATGTTAAAGATTTTCTGTATGAAAAAAGACAAATAAGTACTCACTTGCATTAAGATAAGAACATTGGAATACTTTGGGCATTTTATGAGAGTGAACAAATATGAAATCATCGAAATCATATTGCAGCGGAAGATACAAGGAAAACGAACCGTAGGAAGAAGAAGGAACTCCTGGCTGAAGAACCTAAGAGAGTGGATCCATTGTAACACGGAGACATTGTTTAGATAAGCTGCAGATAAAATTAAAATAACCATGATGATTGCCAACCTCCAACGTGGAGAGGAACGTTGAGAAGAAATAGAAAAAAATCTCTGTTAAGTTTTCTTTAAATCTATTTCACACCACTATCTTAATGCTTTATTATTCAATGTAAAAAAACCAACTACAAAGCGTCCAAAAAATTAAATATGGTATATTTTTCGGTTTATACTTTGTGTAACTCTTGGCTGACTTTTGACTAACTTTTGGCTGACGAAGATCCCAGTTAAAGAGCTCGAAATTTAAGTCACGATAATATCATACTCGTATTCGTGGAATTTATCACTCAAGCTGTGAATAAAAAACGTTTAATTGGAATTAAGTCTTGTTTACGCTCCCCTGAAGATGAGGTGAAAGCCTTGAAACCGGTAGGGTTATACCGTCATAAAAAAAGTGGAATAAACAGTGTTTGTTAAAATAAATTACAATGTCTTTAAACCTCCACAACGTTAATGCCTTAACTATAAACAACATAAAATAAGTTTTTATATTAAGACAATAGATATATTTAAATAAGGCTAAAAAATGTTATAATATTATTTCTAAACTGATTTTTTTTACTAAACTGATTCTCATAACGACCTCTGCGAACTGTTGTAGTTAGTAAGATTTGAAACCCGGGGCTGCAGGTTCGATTCCCGTTGGTAACAATTTTTTTTAAAAAGAGTTCTAATCTGATTTTCCCTTCCGGTCTATGTCACATTCTGCTTGGTTGGAAGATACTGCCACGTGGCAAAAAAACAAGCTATACTGTATGAAACGAAAGTGTTATACAATTAAAAAAAACAAAACTTAGGAATCTGCCAGGATAAAGTTTTCATGTTGTTTATGGAGTCCAATGATAATACGACACTGAGAATTACTCAAGTAAAAATATGGTACACTATCATTTTAGACATGATACATACTACGAGTATGTATGACACCTTAAGGTAAAAACTTGTAGTAACGTGTTGTTATGCAAAAAATATTAAAAAAGTAAAGAAGCATTGAACTTTGAAATCCGGCTTACATACAACATCAATGATATTAATGCTTCAATCAAATCGCCGCTCACGTAATGTTTCCATGCTTCGAGATTTATTTGAATAAATGTTGGTTTTAATTAAAAAGTATTTTTGAGAATGTTTAATTTCAATTAGATGCACCCATCAATATAATTAATATTTTTATTGAAATATTCCGACCCCTTCCCTTACAAAGAGATCACAAGAAATTTAAAATTAGTTATACTATACGTGTACTATGTTTGTTTCCCTTCCTCATCATTAAACAAATTCCTTTCCTCTACTCCTGTCATTATTATTTTAAGATTAGATTTTTTGTTCTTTTCTGGCATGGATTCAAACCACTTTAATAATCCAAAATAAACTGGTTGGTTAGAAAAAAATGCTGTATAGCGATAAGCTCGCCAGATGTACCACGTGCACGTATAACCATATACGCATACGAGTAGAATAAAACATATTTCAATCAATAAATGAATATTTTCTATATCATCATATAGTGAACTAAGTCATTCCAAGGTCGCTATCTGATTCATTGTAGCATCTCTCTAAAACAGTGTTCTAAAGAAATCTTTTCTTCAAGTTTTTAATTTCGTCTACCCTACAATACTCCAGATGAACTTGATTCCAAGCGACAGGGTCAGTTACGCGATCAGGATAAAAAAAAACAGTATTTAATAGTAACATACAATTATTCCACATTTATTAAAATCCTTCTACCGTGATGTCGTACCTTAAGTTCGTCGTCGCTATCATTTTCACACTCAGGCGTTTCACCGTTGAAGAAAGAGTTTATTTGGGCAGTTCATTCTTTGTTACTATATGACGTCGTGCTCATAATAAATAATGAAGATTTCGATCTTCAAATACTGATCGCACTGGATGGAGATTAATTTTTCTTCTATAACACCGTAGGTGATATGGTGGTATGGTTGAACTGAACTAAAGTTTATTATTTCACAGTTATATATATTGTATCATATATAGCAAAAAACATTTCAAATATATTATATTTACAATTTAACTTGTCACTGTGTTAATATTATGCACATTTATTGATTAGTAAAAAAAAACATAGGCATTTTCTTATGGTTAATTTTCTCATTTCAATCATGTTGAATTTTTACGAATCGAATTAAAAAAATAATGTATTGTGGTATTTGCATTTTTTAATATCATTCTTGATTTAAGAACTATAAACATTTTCTTTATTTAATCGTATTTTCATTACGTTTGTTTTATTCTTGTAAGATGCACTAACAATCTTTAAAAATATTAGTGTTATTAATCTGTTTCATCCCTCAACACCCTCTTATTATTTCTCATCATATTTGCATCCTCGTTTTTAGGATTCGATGGAGACCCTACTATTCCGTATTATTCATTGACCGGTTTTAATGAATATGTTCATAAAGAGTATAATCAAGAACTTATTTATATGAGTTCATTTAAGTACATAAAACTCCTTAAGGCTATGTTAACAAATGTGGTTCAATTTGGACTACTGTTTGAAGACAAACATCTTATACAAATGATTAATTTTTCAATTTGTATTCGCATTATGATTTCATCAACTGCAATATGAGGTGAGCATGATAAATGCTTATATTTTTTGTAACACAATTTGGTATTTAATTTTTTCTCTATTTAATTATGTTCGATCTGGTAGATTGATTTATATATGGAAATATAGCTCGTCTAATTGTTCTCTTCTTACTTTTTCTCCATGAAACTAAAACTGACGTGACAATAAATTATGTTTTTAATTAACTACAACCTTTATGACGAATATTTTATTACGGTTTTGCGTGTTTGCATCGAATATCAAGAACGACTAGTTCCATAAATTATTAGGTACATCGAAAAATATTCCTAGCTTCCAAAATGGTTGATCGTGAGTCCGAGTCACATAAAATACAATCTAACAGCTCGAATCCATCCGTGCAATTAATTACTCCAACTGCCAAAAATGAGGAATCCTCCGTTTAAGATACGTACTCATGCAGATCATATTCCTTAATTGCCCCATAATATGGACCAAAAAGTAACAAAAAAGTTATGACAATGATTGCCTTCAATCTTTTGAGATACAAATATAGTTGTTTACAGCCTGTTATTAGTGAGAACCAGTAACTACATACAAAAATCAAAAGCGAGATTCATGTCGCATTTGGTTCAGTTTCGATTATCAGTTTCGATTACCAGTTTCGATTACCAGTTTCGATTATTCAGTATTTGAAGGAACTAAGTATAAAATTCATATGTTAGTTCAATACATTGGACAAACACAAATTATTATGTTTTGTGTAAGTAATTTATGCAAAAATTTAATGGAAACATGATTTTACTCGATATTTTGACATATATAGTAACTGTGATGTTTGCTTACAAAGGACAGAAAGGGCAAGTTACATAAAAGTAAAATTAATAATTGAAAATAGCTCTATGATAAACCCATAGAGCTATTATATTTCTTGAGAATTTTCTAAGAATAAATTTATACAGTATATTATTATGGAATTTTAATAAGTATGCAATATTATTAAAATATTATTAAAAGAAGTTAAACTCTTTTCACGAAAATGCGTTTTTCAATATTTTTTACCGTACTTTCTTTAAGTTTCTTTCTTCTCTTTAATTATTTAATACATATGGCATGTACAAAAGATAATAACTGTCAACAGAGATAAGTATTAGTTAATTAGGCTTTCCATCTTATCAAGTGGTTGATACGTGTATAACATACATATAAATATATGTAAAAACATACAAATATTATCCAAGTAAAAACGATAATTGCCTGTAAATCTAATATAACTATCGTCATTATATGCTGGCGCCGTTTTCGATCATGTGTCACCTTAAGGGCACTCTTCAGTTAAAAAAGGTGTATAAAACGTGATTCTATTTAATGCATCAGTAAAGGTGCACCGGTTTTTAATAGCTTGAAGAGTGTAAGGGAGCCCATTCCATGGTAGTGGACCTACACCATTAAATTGAAATCCTAATAAATAATGTTTCACATCGGATGAATGATGAATAATTAACAACTCGTATAACCTGTTTTTTTTTATTAAAAAATATAATAATCTCCAAAAAATGAACTTAAAATACAAAAGTTTTATTTGCCCACATGATATGACAACTATTATTTCGTATTTCAATCTTAGTGATATTTATAAACTGATTTGTTTCGGCTCTTCTCAACTTCATCTAAACCACGTGTTATTTTTCAGTTTTAGTAACTAACAATTGAAATTATCATTTTGTGTTGATGAAAAAATACATATACCATCATGCCTGAGTAACAAAATCATTATTAAGTACTTTTGAGCTCGCCTAGTGAGAAGGCTGAATTTTCCGTTAGCAAATTTGATATGATTCTATCAAATGGACGTTAACATTAAGAACTCACCCCTAATTTTACTTGTTCTGAGATAATTAAGGAAACATCCAGAATCTTTGTACGAAGTAAAACTTTTTAAGGCAGATTGTAACTATGTGATAGCCATTTGACCGGTTTAATTCTTTTGCATATACGGGATTGAGGTATGCTTTTTCGATATCTCACATAAAATAAAAAAATATGTTCAACGGGTTTCTTCCGTTTTGGTTCTAAACGTACACATAAGCTTTACTATTTTCCACTTACCTCATCTTCAAAAGCTTTCAGTTCATCCATCAGCTTATCATCATTTAAAATTTCTTTTATCTCTTCTAAATTTGTGCGCAGGTCATCTACATTTCTCCTCAGCTCTGCAAGTTGGAACTCTCTGACCATCGTGAGTCCAATGAGCCATACCAGAAGAACGAAAGTCATCAAGAGAACACAAACAGGATATATGTTTCTTCTCTTTTTGTAAAGTTTTTTAGTGGTTTCCATATACGGTTCATTCTCGGGTATTTTCGTGTCACTAAAATTTGTTTCTAAGTTGTTTTTTAAAGAGTTCTTGTTATCTATAAAGGTGCAGGTCTCTTCCTTTTCTTTTATCCCTCCCTCTTGTATCACACTATATGATGATTTCGTCATTGGTATTCTTTGGTCTTGAGCGCAGCAACTAATAAATCAATTAAAAAATGACTCGGTTGATCGCGTGTCACATGGTAGGAAGTTGACTAACGTGATTATTATAAAACTAGCAACACGAATAGAGCTCTTATTGAAAGATATGACGCTCTATTCGTCTAGCCTGATCTAATTTAAAAAAATTAAACGTAGGAGAATATTGAAGTCAATTGATACAAAAAAACTGAATAAGGGCGATCCAAAATGATCGTGATTCACCGGAGAGTTCGGACGAATTTCACTATCGATATCGATCAATGCGAAATAATGTATTAAAACTTAAACATATCACGATAAATGTGATAAAAATTCGTGTAGTTTATGAATTAATTTCGTTTGTTTTTTTGTTCACTTTGGTAATTTTTGTTTTGAATTCAAAACGTTTTGGTGAAGTTTCTTTGACATTTGATTTGGTCATCGATCGATCTAAATTTGAATTCGGTATGTACGCGATGCGCCGCGCGATTCCCAGAGCGATCCGAGCGAGCGAACGGCCGCTAAGAAACTGACCGGACGCTCGATGCACCACGATTTATAACACGATGCTATCTATGTATGTTCCATCTTACAGCTTGTTATATGGAGGTAACAATAAACAAGATAAGACTGTGCTTTTGATGCTACTGAATTTTTCCTCGGTATTTAAGTAGCACTGATAACAAACGTAGGTAAATAGCAATCACTTGATTTCTATTTTCTCTTCTTCTTGAGGTACTCTCTCCTATCGGAGGTTAGCCACCATTATGGCGATCCTTAACGTTTTCAATTATGCAGCCCGGAACGATTTGGTAGAACTGCACTCAAACCACTCCTGCAAGTTCTTAATCCAAGAGATGCGGCGTCTTCCTACCATATGTCATGTTTACCATTTATTTTTCTCTGGGTGATCAGTTGTGTTATAATGTATTATATCTTATGCCATTCATTATGTTACCGATATACTGATTTCAGAGGCATAATTCATGTTCTCGAAATTAAAATAAGACGACCAAATTTACTATTGTGTTCCAATGTTGTGTAACTCAGTAACACCTAGCGGATTAATTGCCACGTGACAATCTCTTCCAACCAACCAGAAAGATGTTTAAGAGGTCTTTGGATAAAAACCGGAGATAAACTCTTTCTAAAAAATGTGTGATTTGAACCCGTAACCTTCGGGTTGAGATACAGGCTTCTTACCAACTAGGCTACGGAGGTCGTCTATGTGTTGATTAAAGAAAATGAATTGGTCGAATGTGAGAAATAGATTCAATTTTGGTGGTCCGCAGTTACGAAAAGGTTGTGAACTGCTGGTTTATTGGCTTTCCTAGCTCACCGCCTCCTGTTTTACGTTGTACTTGATTCTCCGTGCAATTAGACTGGAATTAATTACTAAGTAACTTAAAACTCGCTCCGTCATTGGCATGTTTTTAACAGCGATTATAAAAAAAAACATTTAATTCCAAGTCAGTAATGATACGTATTTCATTCTCGATTTGCCTTTCATCTGTACCATCCCTTCATTTTCCATCGACTGATAAGATTTCACTTTCTTGTTGTTTTATCGATGTTCATGATTTTTGTGTAAATTACCAAAACTTAAAAAAAAATGCGACCACGTAACTTCCTTTATTTAGTCTTGTCTGATTGGTTGAACGAGATTGCCACCTGGCAATAAATCCATCAGATTTTTTACAATGAATTGACTAAAAATGCCCAAATAAAAATGATTTGTTATTTTCTTTATTTTTTAATATTTCGCCCTTGTTTATCTGGTCGGGCGCACAGTGATTTGGTTAGTTTTTATCAGTGAGTTGTATCCTCCACTATCATTATGTTAAACCTACTGCCATATAATGTCAAGTCGAGTAACTTTATTTGACTGTCCTCTTGGTCTAATTCCAACAGCATTAGCTTGGACTAGATTACTTATCTCAATTTAATGATATTTAGCTACCTTTTGTAAAACATTAAATAGTCTTAAGATTTCTTCGTATTCTCATCCAGGCTAAGTTCCACAGGTAAATCACTCCATTGACTAGGTCTAGGGACACAGCTCGATTACTCTACTCGCTTATAAGGTGATACGCGTAGATCTCAGAGTCGATCCCAAAGTTTACCAGAATCATAATAAGCGCAGAGCTTGAGAAATTTGTAAATATTGATTAGCGTGTTCCGGTTATTTTTTAATTCTTCGCCTCCTTATCTTCGTAATGAGGTTCTGATTTTTTTAGTACAGAATTTAAAAAAAATATATTCGTGACGTCTTCTGTATAGTGGGGGATTTTACACAACCTCTTCTCTCAAAATATCATTCACTTAATCTAACTATAATTTTCTTGGTCTTTTTGTAACATGTCTTCCGCTCATATTTGCACCGTGAAATGGTTCAGAACTTGCTGTGAAATAGTCCAGAACTTTCAAATAAGATAAATTGAGAAAATATCAAGAAGTCTAGAACATTTTGCTTAGCATAGTTAACCATTTTTTTTTTCTTATAATAATCGCATGATTTAAATGTCTCAATCTTGGTGAGTGATAACTGGTAACATTACTTAATAATCAATTTTGGAGAGAAATTTGTTACCTCAAAGCGCAAATTTGTAAAGCTGTTTTTCATTGATATAATTTGAATGTCAAAATAGGAAACGATATGGAGGAGCAGATCCATCACCATCATGACAAAAATACATCTAGTTAGGTTTTTTTTTCGCAATATTTATGTACGGTGCGGGGTTGTGGACTCTTAACAGCAAGCGAGAGATGTAGAATAGATACATTCGAAATGCAATGCTAGAGAAGAATGCTACGATTTTCATGGTCAGCAAGGTGAACTAATGCTTCCATTCTCGAAGAACTGAGAATCACTAACAAATTGTCGACTATTTACGTAAGACAGGTCCTCCGATTCTTAGAATACGTTGCCCGTGGCCAAGTAGAAAGTTGGAGATGCCTATGGTCACTGGAAGCGTGGAAGGATGACAAATAAAAGGAAGAGCCTTTTTTTCAATTTTTTTTTTCATAATAATCATTGAGTTCTATAAACAAAACGCGGTTTCTTTGAATAAATTAAAAAAAGTTTTGATTATTTTTAATTTCCTAAAACTTCTTTCACAGGGTTACATGCATTTACAAAAATAAACGAAGTTTAATATAAACACAAGAATATCATTTTGAATTATTTTATGCTATTTTCATTTGTTGGCCAATTTTGGCACCCTTCAGATATCACGCCCGGAACAAGTACTTCGGTTGCCCTACCCTAGTCTCGGCTCTGATCTAACGAGGTAGGGTATTGAAAAGACCGAATATAAAGCGAAAATAACACACTATATAGTAATACGGACGGTAAAGATTTTCGCGAATTGTACGGTTGTTTTCCTCGTTGATTAGAACTAAGCATTTTTTGGTCTAATTTGATTATTTACGAGTAAAGAGTCCGTTTATAAATCTCAGGAGGAAAGTATTTCTATAATGGCAAAGTTCGTTACTCCACATAGTCTACATAAATATTTACCCGCCGACGAGGCCCAGTTTTGTTTGCTTAGTAGTTATTTACATGCTGGTGTTAATCTGCTTACCTGTGCTCAGGAGCAGATCTGTTATATATACGTACACGTACTCATAACACTCAAAGGGATATTAATTTTATAAGATAATTATTAATGGTATAGGTAAAGAATTGAGCACTAAAACATACGAGTATATACTTCGACCGGACAGTATCAAAATCTGTTAAGATGATAGTTCACAACTCGATAGTATTTTAGTACCAACTTTGATGTATGGGGGTGAAATGTTGACGTGGAAAAAGGATGAAAGTAGCTGAATAAATGTGAAGAATACATGGGGCGACAACATATGACAGAACACGGAATGAAGTGATTATTGATTAATGTGAACTTGAAGTTGATGCGTTGAGTATGTTAAGATGAGGATTCGGAGACGGTTTGGGCATGTAGAATGAAGGAATGAAGAAATACTGACAAAACAAATATTTAGTGTAAATGTGAGGGGGACGCATGACCGAGGAAGACCAAAGAAAGTATGGTTGGATCAAGTGTGTCATGTTTTGAAAGAAAGTAACGTAGAAATTCAGAGAAATCGTACGAGTTGAATGAGGAGGTCTATGGATGTGGAAGAGGTGAAGTATGTGTGTTGAGTCCTCTTTGATAACTCTGACAGGAAATGGTGTATTTTAATTTTTGTAAGGTTTTCTCAAATATTGTCTTCATACTCGTATACTACGTTAAAGATACGGTCATGGATACCAATAATAATTATAAAAAAATGGTTAATTGAAAGAAATTGCTTTATTGAAACAAATCCGTCATGTGTTTGCATGCAAGTGTTAAATATTTTTTGACTGTATATCGGTCTTATTACTTATAACTATGATATATGAAATTGATATATAAAATACAACGACCTTCGTGGCCCGGCTGGAAAGATACCTGTCTACTAGCCAGGCGAGTGGACGTTCTCGATTTCCGTTAGTACCCAGATGTTATATAAAGTACTCCAGTCTGATTTTCTCTTAAGGCTTCATTTACACCTTTCTGGTTGGTTGGAAGAGATTTACAAATGACAATACACCTTCCGAATTGTGCTATATACAACAAACGTGTAATACAATAAAATACAAAAATCACAACATTAAACCTTCCCTCATATTTAAAAGTAAGAAAAAATTCAATACGACAGGTAGCATGACTGTTTACAAGTAACAGAACTGCTGACATGGAACAGGAATGGTTATATGTAACATGACTGCTTATTACAGATAAAATACTCGTACCTGCATACAAGTAATTTCTACCTCAAAAGACACCATCATAATATCATGGGCCTCATACTCGTAGATGATCCCAGCTCCAGAAGATGCCACACACAAGAGGAAACACATGCAGATGTAATGGCCTCGCTACTTTACGCAACGCCAAACTGGGGTTTCCATATTTGGAGCTATCTGGCCTATCAAAATACCGGCTGACTGGAGAACTGAGTTTTGCAGGGATAGAAAGCTTTTATCAGGGTAGCTGCGAGTCACGGTTGGTATTAAAGATATTACTACGTGAGGGCACATAATATCTGCAATATCCAGTCTACGGGAAGGTAAATGCTCCCATCTCTATAAAAAAGATAACTTTGTTTATCGGGATTATGCGAAACCTGAATGTAGCGAAAATTAAATCTTTAATCGGTCTACACCAATTAAAAAAATATCGAAATAAAAGTTGTCATAAATATATCTGTTTATCTCACTTTTTCATAATAGATCGGACATGCCGTTGATGTTCTGGGTTTGTGTGCAGAATAATATGATGACAATTATACAGTGCCGTTTAGAGAGCAGACTCTGCTCAAGGGCGAAGATAGCCAGTTCGAAACCTGTGCTGAGAAATTCCTCTCGGGAATGAACATTTTCCGATTTGTTTCCGGTGGTATATAGAATCATATAATTACGGTTAGATGCATTATTAAGGTTTTAAGTATTTTTTCCGACGTTGATAATCATTACAGAAATGACTAAATAACCAAGTTAGAATGTGGAACGTTGGAGTGGAGCCCGCGGGAGAAGCATTATTCTCTTGTGGTGGAGAGAGTCCAAAATATTCTTTTGATATATCTTGACTTACGTGAGTGCGGTTTCTACCAGTGGCTCTATTCTACAAGGCTTCTTCTAGGTATGTTGGAATACTACGTACTAAGCGTGAGGAAAGGATGTGAGGATATTTTCTAATATCTTTAAGTTGCTGACGGTAGCAATTTTTGACCTTTCTTAGTAATGGGAGTTGTTTCAGCTTAACAATTATAATTTAACTATTAATTTTTTTTTCATGTCTGTATATGATTCTCTTAAGGGTTTTCACGTAATTGGATTTTACCTGTATATGTAAGTTTTACACAATAAATAAATAAACACCGACAGAGGTCTTCTGAGCTGTCCGTAATAACACATCGACTTCTCCGATCAAAAAAAAATCACAAATAACACATTTTTAACACAACAATGGTATGAAACTACGTGTTCATTATATTAGCTCTAAGAATTTATTGGGTAAAAGTTATACATATGTAATATCATTATCATCATCATTATATCATATATGTTTCGTCAGTAACACAGGGGCACTAGAGAACGTCTCCATCCAGGTCGGTAGGCCCTGCTGTAATATAGATAAAAAAATGTTGAAAAGATAAGCTAGCATCTCCTTTACCAATTATTTTATTTCGTATGGTTTCTCTCTCACGTTTCTCGTCTCGTCTCGAAGTCTGCTAAATGTATTTCAGTCCTCCAATGAATGAATATCACATTCTGCACCTTCTTCCACGATGTGACCGACAGTTTGAACCATTCCACATGAGTACACTGGGGAATCAATGAAACCCCACCTATTCAAGGCGTGTGTACTGCAACCATAGCCCCATCTAAGACGATTCAGGTTAAACCACAGTCTTTGTGGTAGGTCAAATCCTTTGCACATTTGGATCACTCATAAGGAAATTTCCGACCGATTCAATTTCTGTCGCCAGGTTTCTGGTGAGCTCACATTC
Organism: Odontocerum albicorne; assembly: GCA_949825065.1. Taxonomy (NCBI): domain Eukaryota; kingdom Metazoa; phylum Arthropoda; class Insecta; order Trichoptera; family Odontoceridae; genus Odontocerum; species Odontocerum albicorne. The sequence goes on from OX463839.1 coordinate 25,758,577, forward strand.
CTATCAGTCAATCGTTGTCCCTTAATCCAAAAAGTTTATCAAGAGAGCAGGAAATACCCACTTGCATTGATAGCGTGTAATTTAAACACTTTCCGGTACTTCCTCATTTAGTCTTCGCTTCGTAGATTAGTAGACAGCACATTAGGGAGAACCACATCAAAGGCGGTTCAGGGTAAACCAGTCTTTGTGGTAGGTCATATCCTTAGAGAAGCATATTCGGGATACTCTAAAGATGGAGACTTTCGACCAAAGACTGGTTCCATTGCTGTCACTAGGTTTCTGGTGAGCTCACATTCCTCTCAATTGATTGTTGTCCCTCGATCCAAAATGGTCGTTAGGAGGGCATGAAACATTCACGTGCATTGATGGCGTGTAATTTAAACACTTTCGGGTACTCCCTCATTAAATCTTCGCTTCGTAGATTTGTAGACATCAGATTTGCGGGAATTAGAAGCCATGCTAAAGGAGTTGACTTTAGAAATCCACTAACTATCCGCACTGCATCATTGCCAATGAAATATAACATAAAAAATATGTTTTACTTTTCTTTCAATTTTTGCACCAGTATTTTATCAATATAAAAATAGCGCTCATGCAATCATTGATTACTAATCAGTTGAGACGGTCTATCTTTCGCTTCTACATTCTGAGCACTGTTTTGACGTACGAGGAAGTCCGGCACTGATTTGAAAGTATTGAATATTTATTTAGATTTACTTGCGTGTGAAAAGTACCCAACCCAAAAATCGCATTTTTTTGTTAATTTGAAATATCGAAAAATATAAATTCTATATGAGAAAAAGTTCCATACAAATAAAGTGGACGTTTCTTCTATTATCTCATCAGACAGGTAAAATTTTGGTTGGGTCCTTTTTGCATGTTGTCCACTTGGTTCAATTAATTCACGGTTTTAGGTCAATATTTCCAATACCTCCAATATAAGACAGTTTGCGTGGGGTAGTTTTTACTTGAAACTAGATGGCCGTATTATTACGAGGGTTGCTATTTTAGTTTTGAGATATGGCAACACCAGTGTAGATACGTCAAATCTGACATCAGTATCGTAAAGTTTGACGTTTTTAATGGTATACGTGCTTATAAAGTTTTGTCATACGAGTGCTATTTGTGTTGTTTACAGTGACTGGAAAAAATCATCTCGGCCATAAAATGGAATTAAATCGTGAACACTTTCGTGCCATGATTTTTTATGATTTTCAACGTGGACTAACTCAACAACAGTGTGCCGATCAACTCGCTTCGACTTTTGGTGATGAAGCACCATCCCGGGCCACTGTGTTTCGCTAGTTTTCCGAATTCAATCGTAGTCGTAGTTCGCTCCAGGACGAATTTCGTGAAGGTCGTCCAAAATCGGTTGTTGTGCCAGAAAACATCGATGCTGTGCGTGAACTGATATTGCAAGATCGTCATGTGACTTATCGTGAGTTTTAGGCATCTTTGGGCATTAGTTCCAGTCGCATACATTTAATATTGCATGAAAATTTGGCCGTCAAAAAGATTTGTTCGCGTTGGATACCGCATAATTTGACAATCGCTTGGTTCAAAATGTTGAAAAAATTCGATCGCGGTGCTTGAAAAGACGTCTATAAGATCGTGACAGGCGATGAATCATGGATCTATGCATATGAGCCAGAAACTAAACAGCAATCGACTGTATGGGTCTTTCAAGACGTCAAATCCAACAAAAGTTGTTCGCGTATGAAGCACTTCGAAGCAAATGGTGGTTTGTTTCTTCGGTATAAATGGTCATGTCGCAACAGTGCCTTTAGTGGAACGTCATACGGTCAATTCTGAATGGTACACCACCATTTGTTTGCCAGAAGTGTTCGAAGAAATGAGGAAAACCAACCGCCGAAGACGGATCATTCTCCACCACGACGTCTCACACATCGGCTCAAACAAGTGACTTTTTGAGCACTCAAAATATCGAATTGATGGGTCATCCGCCGTAAAACCCTGATTTGCCACCCAATGACTTCTTTTTATTCCCGAACATCAAAAATAAATTGCGAGGTCAACCTTTTTCGACGCCTGAAGAAGCGGTTGATGTGTTCAAAACGCATGCAAAAGTGTATTGATCTTCATGGAGAGTATTTTGAAAAACAATTAAGCCATTTTCGACGATAAATATTTGTTTTTACTTGTCTGTCTCTAAACTTAAGTCGCAACCCTCGTATTCATCTTCTTTGGGTTGGGTTGTCAAGTCTGACATTTCGATGACCCCATTATTTGGACTTTAGTTTAAACGACGTCCTATTATTAATTTATTTGTCCATAGAGTATTTCATATGTTTGTAACGCATTTAGATTTGATAATACATATAAAATATAGTAGTACATTTTTTTTATAATCCTATATTTGATTTATTTAATAACGTAAATAAATAACGTCAAACCATTTTCGGAACGTCAATAACGTCAAACACAATGAATAACGTAAACAACTGAAAATACTATTTAATTTTCAAATATTTCAAAATAAATGCTATATTAATTTGTACAACACACCATTATTTGCGATATTTTATTTTTTTACTATTCATCTCGACGAAATTTGGCAATATTTTTTCTCACAACCGTATACGATTCTGAACATAAAAGCTCGTGTTGTCAATAATAGTTTATACGTTTTTATTTATTTTTACTGAAAGAAGTGCCTTAGTTGACCATTAGCAATAAAATTATTTACGTATTATTTTATTAATTTAGTAAATAGTACGTTGTTTTAATGTTAATTATATATACGATGTATATAAAATACGTACATAAAATAACACACAATTACATACACTAATAACTAAAAAAATTGGCTTCGGGGGTGCTTTGCTACTATTACTATTAGGTTAGCATTGAACGTGTCAAAGCCTGAATTGAAAACCGGACTGGAACTCTTTTTAAAAATGCCAACGGGAATTGAACCCGCAACCCCTGAGTCGAAGACAGTCGTACTACCAACATGCTCACGGAAGCCGTCATACATGTGAAAAAAAAACTAATGATGTGTACAAAAAAGCATATTAAACACTGAAATGCATACATATATGTAATTTGTCTAAAGTATTTGGGCTTCCACCTTATTCTCATACGATGCTGCTTACACTTTGATCAAGGGAGCGCAGATTTTGTCTTGTCCTGGGCTTAGAAGAACCCTCGCTAGGTCACTGCTTATCGTTGTTGCCAGATCTCGTAGTCGAGGATTCCCTCGCCACTCCAACGTCAATCTTGAATTGTTCTTCTACGTTAATCATGTGATCTGTGAGAAAATAGCCCGATCCTAGATGCACACTTCCCTCCTGCAGATATCACAGACATGTGGATCCTGCTGAGCCGCCTGGCCATGCTGATGCATGTTCGCAGTGCGCTGTTTCCCACACATTCTTAAGACACTTGTCTTCCAGCCTGGGGGTTGCGGGTTTGATTCTCATTAGAACCCAGATTTAAAAAAAAAGATAAAGGTTCCAGTTTAGTTTTCAATCAAGGTTTCTTTAAAAATATTCTGGTTGAAGAAATTGCCACGTGGCATTAAGCCCGCCAAGTTGTATTATATACAACGCAAGTGTAATACAATAAATATTTGTTTCGTTAATCTTTCAGAACTCATTCTCTCGATATATCCAATCCATCTCGAGATTCCTTTCTTCATTCTTATCGTCAATCAAACATTTAGTTACATATCCCTAATCCGGTTCAAATCTCTTGGATATTCTCCAAAGATACCAACCATTCACTGAATTGTCGATGCTGAAAGTTGTATCTTGACTAATACTTTTTAAATGAATTAGTACATATTAAATGTCACGTATTTGTCAGATCGTCATTTCTATTGGTAAGTAACAAGAACCATTACATATTTTTATATATTTATCCAGGTCAAGCTACCTTAAAGTAAAATTTTCTTATTTGTATACACCAGATAAATATTAATTACAATAATATATTTTTGGCATACACATGACCCTTGAATTTTTTTGGTATTTGGTATGGTATTTTGGTCCTGTTACACGCACATAGCATGCACCTACCACCATATATTCCATTTTTTATGGCGAAGAATAAGATAAGCAGATCTGTTAGTTCAAGTTAATCAAACATAAGCTTAAATACCATTGTATTGAATCAACTTTTAGATCAAACTCACAAAACACATTTATTGATTTCTGGAAATAAAAAATGAGAATACTCGTTCTTTATCTCAATATCTAGTTGAAAAAGTGTATTTCATGGTTGTCACCTAACAAATCCATTCTACAAATACACCTCAAATGAAGAATTTAACAATATCCAAACAGCCGAGGTCATCGATGATAAGTCTGTTCAGCAAATGATGCAATTTAGTTATTCTGAGGTATTGACATCATCTGCCACAATGATCTCTATAAGAAAGTGAGGGAACAAAACAAATAAGGCAGCAGCAATATCTAATTGTCTTAAGAGATAAACTCTGGAAAAACAAACACATTCACATTGATAGTATACTTCGAATTTATAAGACCTATGTTAAGTTGATAATGACATTGTGTCGAAACCAGAACCGGTACAACTAGAATAAAGAACCTGCTTCAATTATCTGAGATGAGAATAAGACGAACCACCGGAGGAAACTCTTGAAGATAGAAATAGAAACTCTGATATTTAACAGACGACATATGAGTATTCAGATGGAGCAGGCGATACTGGCATGACTGTGTAGACAGGGTGGGCAGTTCAGAATCCCACACATAATCATAGCAAATCCCCGCAGGATATGGCATACCATGAAAGCCCCCTAAGACAGCAAGTGCTCTACCTCCCAAGAATTATTTTAACAACAAAACAGATCCAAGCTCTACATCAAGAAGAATACATACACCTGTATATTTTTTTTCAAATATCTCAAAGCGGCAGAAAGTTGGTTTTATCTATTTATTCCAAATGACATCAGAAAATCCAAGAATATATTTCTTTTATAAAGGTAGTTCATCTTATTGAGAGTGCTATACCATGAAGAGAATTCATAATCCAATTATTATAGAATAGTTTTATTGCTATTACATGTATATTGTTTTAATGCTATTTTATTGGGATTTAAGGTAAAAATAAATAATTCGATTAGATACTATGAAATTGTTGACAAATGTATCTAACTTGGGGCATTTATGAATATTTCGCAAAGCGAAAATTCGAAGATGTATTGGTATGGCGAACTCTTCACTAACCACACTGATGAAGATTTAGAAAAATCAGTTTATGCTTCTTAACATTAAAGTTTGTCTGATGAGAACTCTGGTGGTCACTATAGCATTCTATGGAGTGGGGACACGGATACTAATGAAAGAGATACGTTGAATGTTTTCGATATGTTGTGATGGCGCCGAATATCATGGATTGCAAAAGTTACTCTCCAGGACTTAAAGGTTAAAGAAATGCTATCAACAACATACAAGAAGAGAATATTGTCATACTTCGAACACGTTGTTAGATTGGAAAAGCTGGTAGAGACTGCAAGTGTTGATGGGCGGCGAACAAAAGGATGGTCTCCAGAAAGATCGTAAGGTGAAGTGCTGCACTCGTAATAGCTCAGGACCGCGAGAAGTTAAATCATTCATATGATACCCTTTAATATACCGACATTGGCGATGGGGACATATTAAAGGGCGTGTTCTGAAGACATTTCTTTATAAAGCCTTCGAATTAAGAACCACTTACTTGAGTAGACACGAAACTCGAAGCTGATAACACTACCACACTTGAAGAGGCAACTATAATAGTATACGTCCACATTGCGCGAGTATTGCTACCAGACTGGAACCCTTTTTTATATTTTTTTCGGGTACCATCAGGAATCGTACCCGATACCTGCAGGTGTAAATCAAGCATTTTAGGAGTGAAGGCGAATCATTCGCTCAGTTCAAGACTACTAAGGGATCACAACGCTCACTCATGAACTATATAGGAAGAATGAGTAGGCCTTTTAAACTTTCCATGGGTTTGTATAGAATGAAAGTTTTTTAAGACGAAATTTAACAATGAAATATTTATTCATTTCACTGGTTTGATATTTTTGAACAAATAAAATTAGGCATAAAAATTTGACATTTCTAATAAACCCAAAAAATACAAATAGGGTTAAATTATTTTTCTAAAGTTCAATATTCATTGTTTGTCACTGTGTACTCGTATTTTCCTTAGTGATTTCTTTTAAGAAGTTTCTTGTAATATTTTTATTTTTTTGCCTATTTTCTTATATAACAGTAAATAAATATGTATCGGTCCATTATTGCAATAAAAGTTTAATGCATTGGTCGACCTGTCTTTGATATTGTTTATTACATATTATTGTCCATTGATCAATTTAATGCAGTCCTTGAACATCCAATCAGTTGGCCAATTTATCTCGGTCATCGATGATTTGTTTTGATTAGAATAAAACGGTACGGTAAAAAATGACAGGTTATTTTTATCAAACCACGTTCTTTTGTTAAAAGGCATTATTATTTTTATTCATAATATTCAAGTTTATTATTGTGAGTCCACAAATATTGTCTTTTCTCCCTATTAACAGGTTAAATTTAGTGCACTCCACAAAGTTACAAAGTAGTGTTTAATTTATTACAGAGAAAAAGAATCTTAAAATAATAAAAAACAAACAATTAATACACACATAACATACATATATACCATCACGCCATCTCCCTGTCGGGGTTGATAGAGAGAACAGAGAGGATATTTCTTGAGAATGTATTCAGACATGTCATCTACATATCCAGATCAACGCAGGGGAGCATGTCACCAGGATCTCGATGGTACAGCAGTTTGCTCTTGTCAACTTTTATTTAAGTTTTTTAAACTTATACAAAAAAATTGTAAAACAATAATTTAACAATACGCACCATAGTACACATATGTAAAAAATATTTTCGAGGTTTTTATAAAAAATAATTGAATAAGAATCCAACTAAATGAAAATATTGAGCATTAACTAGATTTTTCTTAATACTCAAGTGCCTTCGGTACAATGTAATATTTCTTCAATTATTTAATGGATCACATAAAATGACAATCACCCGAACATTATTTTTAATATAAAGTGAGATATCACCAATCAAAAGGAAATTAATATGTGTTATTAAATTAAACATGTGTCAAGGAGCCTTTTCTATAAAAAGGGGTAAAACAAGGATGTGTTATGTCCCCCTGATTGTTTGATGTTTATATAGATTCATGTGTGAAGGGACTTCATAGATCATAGTATTGTTGCACGCTGATGATATGGCAGTGTTAGTGTAGATATAAGTATGAACTACAGAGTTTGATAAGTAAATTGGTTCAGTTGTAAAGAGAAGGTTCTAAAATAATAAATGTGTAAAAAAAAACACAACGGATTTTCAAAGTTCTTAATCAAATTTAACAAAGTTTTGTTATATTGTATACAGTACAACCGGACGGGTTTATTGTCTTGTGACAATCTCTTTCAACTTACTAGAAATATGTAAAAAAGGACTGAAGTATAAACCAATCTGAAATACTTTTTTGAAATATGTGGGATTCAAGGGGAATCAAACCCACAATCTTCGGGCTGGAAACAGGTACTTTGCCAACTAGACTAAGAAGGTTGGAGTACATGTATCTCCACGACATATTCTCAAGAATGATCACCAACATCGGGAGCACCGGAAACAGCTTATGAAGAACAAATATATTTTCTATTTTCCTTCTTTCTGCAACATTTTGATTAAATTATTGTATATTGGAATGATATCAACAAAAACATGTTCAACTGGAATCAAGTAGGTACTCGTAGTTCAGTGCTACAATTATTGTTTTGTGCACATTACCAGGTGAATGTGAGTAATCAGAATACATTTATTGTAAACGTGGAGTTTGATGGTTCGGACACGTGAATTAATAAATGTATTAACGGATAAACTTTGGTTAAGTGTGTAATTACGTTGAAACGTATAGTTATGAAATGTCCTTTTATTATTTATGATATTTTTTTGTGTTGAGTAGTTTTGTTTTATGTTTCATGGCTTTTTGTATTGAGTAGTTTTGTTTTATGTTTCATGACTTTTTGTATTGAGTAGTTTTGTTTTATGTTTCATGACTTTTTGTATTGAGTAGTTTTGTTATATGTTTCATGCCTTTTTGTATTGAGTAGTTTTGTTTTATGTGCCATGCCTTTTTGTATTGAGTAGTTTTGTTTTATGTTTCATGCCTTTTTGTATCGCGTAATTTTGTTTTATTCATGCCCTTTTGTATTGAGTAGTTTTGTTTTATGTTTCATGCCTTTTTGCATTCAGTAGTTTTGTTTTATGTTTCATGCCTTTTTGTATTGAGTAGTTTTGTTTTATGTTTCATGCCTTTTTGTATTGAGTAGTTTTGTTTTATGTTTCATGCCTTTTTGTATTGAGTAGTTTTGTTTTATGTTTCATGCCTTTTTGTATTGAGTAGTTTTGTTTTATGTTGCATGCCTTTTTGCATTCAGTAGTTTTGTTTCATGCCTTTTTAGTGAAATTTCTTAAAATAATTTGTAAGAAAACGAGTCTTATTGATTTGGTGCAGCAAATAGATCTTAAAAGTCGAATGTGTGTGGTGACGGAAAATGGCAATGAACAGAAGGGGATAGAAACATTGTGGGTTACCCAAAACAGTGGATAAAATACGGTTCATGGTGACGATATTGAGAGTCATATGAAAAGACAGACATATGGTAGGTATATTCATTTTTACAGTCGAAGTGTAGTTTCATTTGTGAATAAAACATTATAATTGAAAAAAAAAACAACAACGATGCATGTAATTTTAGGTGAATTGAATATTGGAGAAAAGAACAACATATTTAAAAAAACTGTAGGAACACTCGTATATTTTATTGTGAAAAAAAACTATTGTAGCTAAAAAATACTTTATTTTCTATATAAGCTGACAGATCTTCCCACTTTAACAAAAGTTCAAAATAATCTCGGGTGTGTGTGTATGTGAGGGATACAAACTCGGGCCGTTGCCATGGAGATCAGACGTCAGAGCCTGCGTCTGTCTCGCTCTCATCTCCCACCATCATTGATTCGTCTTCCGCCCCACTCCGAGCCCCGGCAGCCCCCACCACTCACCCTCGGTTTCCCCAAAAAGGCTTCTAAGGTCCAGAGCCTTGAGTTCTTATGTGCAACGTGTGTGGCGTACGCAGGTATCCAATCTAAAGGAAGGTCGTAATTTATCGTTTCATATATAATATGTACATGATAGACTTAAAATTGTCTTTCACTTCAAGATAGTTTACTTCATGATATATAGTCAGGCAAATCTCCTGGCTCCGCAATATAATAGCAATATCCGTGATTGGGCTGGTATAAGAAGCGTTGGGGATCTTTTTCTGACTGCCGGGGACAAAGATGCCAACTCTCAAGTGATATTAAACGTTGGGGAGACCTGGCATGACACTGGGAAGAAGCAGATGCAAATATCACGAAGTTCTGATGGTAAAGAGATCCAAATCGATTAATTCAAATCGGCAACAACATGAATCTGATGGAAGACTGATGTGTTGAATAAGGTGGATACGATCATTCTGAGATGGAAGGCCGACGTGTTGAATAAGGTGAATACGAGCACTCTGAGATGGAAGACTGATGTGTTGAATAAGGTGGATACGATCATTCTGAGATGGAAGGCCGACGTGTTGAATAAGGTGAATACGAGCACTCTGAGATGGAAGGCCGATGTGTTAAATAAGGTGAATACGAGCACTCTGAGATGGAAGGCCGATGTGTTGAATAAGGTGAATACGAGCACTCTGAGATGGAAGGCTGATGTGTTGAATAAGGTGAATACGAGCACTCTGAGATGGAAGGCCGATGTGTTGAATAAGGTGAATACGAGCACTCTGAGATGGAAGGCCGATGTGTTGAATAAGGTGAATACGAGCACTCTGAGATGGAAGGCCGATGTGTTGAATAAGGTGAATACGAGCACTCTGAGATGGAAGGCTGATGTGTTGAATAAGGTGAATACGAGCACTCTGAGATGGATGGCCGATGTGTTGAATAAGGTGGCCAGAAAGCCTCTAGCCACAATACAATTTTCTCATTCAATGATCATTGCCTATACAAAATATACATGTATATATACGAGGCGTATCCAGAAAGTAAGTGTACTGAGGCTCTCACGACCGGATGGATTTTATTTTCGACATGTTGGCTACACTTCCGTGTAGCCTGACCCTTCCCCTCCGCAACGAGACCGGTTCGAGGTCAGTACGTTGAGAAGTGTCGACGCGACAACACGTTTCGTGAAAAATGTCAATCCAATCTCCCGCCAAGTGCGAAATACGCGGCGTCATCCGTTATCTCGTTTGGAAGGGAAAACCTCCGGTTGAGGTTTATAATGAGGTGAAAACTGCATATGGCGATAAAGCTATGAATCGTACGAGTGTGTACAAGTGCTGTAGCGAGTTTAAAAACGTACGTCTGTGCATGATGATCAGAGGAGCGGAAGACCTTCAATTGTGACTGACGAAATTGTGGAAAAAATCGAAAATGCGCTCCGTGACAATCGCAGATTGACTGTAGATGAACTTTCTGCGATGTTTCCGCAAATCTCCGGATCTCTACTACACGAAACCATCACAGAAACCCTCGGATATCGGAAACTGTCCGCGAGGTGGGTCCCAAAACAGCTGACAGACCAACACAAGTTGAATAGAGTGGAGGCCGGGCAAGAGTTTTTGAGGCGCTGCAAACTCCATGGAGATGAATTTCTCTGTTCCATCGTTGCTGGAGATGAAACTTGGGTTGCACACTACACGCCTGAAACCAAAAGGCAGCCTCAACAGTGGCGTCACACCTCTTCACCCTCCGCCAAAAAGTTCAAAACCACAATGTCAGCCAAGAAAATCATGGCATCCGTGTTTTGGGACTGTCAAGGCATAATTTTAATTGAATATATGCCTCAAGGGGAGACCATCAACTCTGCAAGATACTGTGAGACCCTAAAAAAATTGCGGAGGGCGATTCAGAACAAGAGGAGAGGCATGCTGACAAAGGGAGTCTGCCTGCTGCACGACAATGCCAGACCACACACGGCCAGCGCCACGAAGGAACTGCTCGCCTCGTTTAAATGGGATGTCCTGAACCATCCCGCGCATTCCCCTGACCTAGCCCCTTCAGATTACTATCTCTTTACCTCCCTGAAGCTGCACATGGGTGGAAAAAGGTTTTCAAACGACGAGGAGGTAAAGGAGGAGGTGGAGAAGTGGACGGAGGGGTTGGCGGGAAACTACTTCGAGGAAGGCATCAAAAAGTTGATACCCCGCTTCACCACCTGCATTGAGAGGAATGGTGACTATGTCGAAAAATAGCTTACATATGTACTACGGTAACCACGTAATTTTTTTTTACAAATATTCAGTACACTTACTTTCTGGATATGCCTCGTATATTGAGAAGCAGAACAACTTATACGATGACACTTTCGAGCAATCAATGTTTTGAGATTATTTTTGTTGGTTAGAATATTTTGAAGTCGGAATAAATATAGGAAATCTGTTATAAACCAACAAACTATTAGGAGTACAAATTAGTTCGGTTCGTTTCCAAAAGATGGCTCTGGCTGTTATGAATGGTTCATAGTGACAGCCGATTTTGGCGGTTTCAGAGAGGTTAGACATCTGCCAATAATATTCAGTTTATATCGCTTTGAGTTTCATGCAAAAACCTTGTTTTGTAGTGTTGAAAATGTCGAATTTTGTGTTAACCAAGCAGCATTTGCGGGAGGTTTTAATTTTCTGCTTTAATTGGAAGAAAAGTGCACCTGAAGCCCATCGAATGATTGTCGAAGTTTATGGTGACGCTGCTCCAACTGATAAATCATGTAGGGAATGGTTTCGACGTTTCAAGGATGGCGATTTCAGCGTCGAAGACAAGCCTCGCTCTGGACAGCCAAAAAAATTCGAGGACAAAGAATTAGAGGCATTACTCGAAGAAGATCAGAGTCAAACGCAAGAGGAGCTTGCAGAATCATTGGGAGTGACTCAACAAGCCGTTTCCGCACGATCGAGAGCCATGGGAATGATTCAAAAACAAGGAAATAGGGTGCCTTATGAACTGAAACCGAGAGACGTTGAAAGGCGATTTTTCACTTGCGAGCAGCTGATTCAAAGGCAACAAAGAAAAGGTTTTTGCATCGGATTGTAACTGGAGATGAGAAGTGGATATTCTACGACAACCCCAAGAAGAAAAAATACTACGCTAAGCCCGGTCAATCGTTGCCATCGATCTCAAGAGAAAAACGGCCGGAATACGAGCAAAGACATGATAAATTTATTCTTCTTCATGACAACGCTCAGCCTCATGTCGCAAAAGTCGTAAAAAAATATTTGGAAACGCTCAAATGGGATGTTTTACCGCACCTGCCGTATTTCTCGGACATTGCTCCTTCTGTGATTACTGGTTGTTCTGAAGGATGCAGCACGATTTGGCAGGTCACCGGTTCACTTCTTTCGTAGAAACCGAAAATTGGCTCCAAACTTGGATCGTCTCAAAAGATGAGTCATTTTTTCGAGATGGAATTCGAAAATTGCCTGAGAGATGGGAAAAAGTAGTAGCCAACGATGGACAATACTTTAATTGACCTGTTCATTAATTTTGTTTAGAAACAAATGCATTTTTGAACAAAAAAAAAAAACGGACCGAACTTATTTGTACACCCAATATTAAGGCGATTAATGTCGAAAGACTATTAGAGAAATATAACAAAAAACGGAGATAAAAAGAATTTATTAGAAAAATTACATAATTAAATGTCAAACTTCCATGCAACGATTCGCAAGGTAAGAACCTGAGCAAAATAGCAAGACACACATCAGGGAAATTTAACTATTGCGTTTTAAATTAAATAGAACAGTTCAGGTTTTTAACCAGCATTTCTAAATACTTTCAACACATTTTATTCAATAGGTTGACTGCATCTATGTCCCAGGATAAACCTTCTGATAATAAACAGACCAAAGGTCTACCTCGGAATAGAAAGAAGAAACAGAAAATTGCATCCAATCGTAAAAGAATTTGATAGCGCTATATTATATAATAACATTGAAGTTGATATAACGCGATTAAATTTTGTACTGTGTCTCAGAGGCTTAAGTATTTTTAAATTTTATTTTTTCAAATAAAGTTATTTATATTTTAAACAACAGTTTATATTATTTGAAAATTAAAATAACAAATCATTAAATTGATTGATACTGCCGATTTGTTTTACATTATATTCATAAGCTCTTATCCAAAACCAAGCATCACTATTGACCTCTGTGAAAAATATTCTTAACTAATATTTATTGCTCTCATTCATCATTGCTTCAAACCTACATTTTTTAAACTTCCTTCTTGAATGGGCGTCAAACTACTATAAATGGAGTATAACTCTCCCATATAAATGGGATTACTGACTTCTGTATTTCATCTTATGTTGTAAGCACCTTGTATAAAGGTGACCAGATTTCACTTTACATAAACATTAAGACTTCCTCAGCATTCTTCAATGGGAAATACGAGATGTTTGAAGAAAACACAATACAAGCAATAAACAAAAAATTTGTTCCTTTCTGTTATATGACAAATGTACTTTTCTTTTAAAAAAGTAATATATACAAATATGAACAATATATAATAATCTGTCAGAATGGTTATGGTAACTGACATTTTTTTTATTAAATAGATAAAAAACTAAAAACTTGGATGGTTACCTAAAGAAAAATTATATTGCATATTAATCTATGCACTATACTTTCACGCTGTACACTTGTTTTTCAACGATCATATGAAATGTATTTTATTTTCATTGATATAATAAACTTATGGTAAAGATAATTTTTTAGACATTACAAAATTAGGGTAGCCTGGAAATATTATAACTCGGAGTCCGGAGAGACGGTGTTGAAACCCTGAGACTCGACTCCGGGAGAAATCCTAAGAGCTGTTCACCTTTATATTTCATCATTCAAAGCACAAATAAGATTATTTAAGTTTTTTGGAAATGAGTAACATATTACTTATTTTATCACCATTATCTTATTGATATCACCATTATCTCACCATATCAAAGATAATCTCTCGAAGCACTTTAGGTTTCCATTTATTTTTCGACAAATTATTATACCATACGTATGGAGTTAAAACTATACCCATATAAAATTTAGAAATAAGTTGATAATTCATCAAAAATAAAAAATAAATTATAGTCATTTTTTAAATGAAAGAGGTAATCGAAAAAAAATATTTTCTTACTACATTGATACAATATATTCTCCTTCGGTAGACACAACCTTCTTCCATCTATTTAACAATTTTTTAATACCGTCAGAATAAAATCTAGTAGAGCCAAATTGGGATTATATGGTGGGTGAAAAATAGTTTTTCATCCAAGCTCCTTTATTTTATTTTCAGTCATTTTCGATGTATGGGATCGGGCGTTGTCGTGTTGCAATAAAATTGAATGTCGATTGAAAAAACCAGGTCTCTTTTAGCCTTATTGCTGCATTCAAATTCTTTGAGTTGGCACAGTATACTTCACTTGTAATTGTTTTACTGCAAGGACTTCGTGATAAATTATGCTTTTTGCATCCCACCATACACTCAAAAGCACTTTTTTTACAGTTAGACCCGGACGAGGGGTCGGTTTTGCTACATGGCCCTTTGAAAGCCATTGGTGTTTACGTCGTTGGTTCGAATGTAGCACCCACTTTACGTCTCCGGTCATTAAATGGTATAAAAACGGAGTCTCTTTTTCGATTAAATCGTCACATATGCGCTTGCGTACCGCTTTGGTCTTATCCATTAAATTGTGCGGTATCCATACACCCTGCTTCAAATCTTGCCGATTTTTTTTCAGATGTTCTTGCACACTAGATTTTGAGTATCCAAGCTTGTCAGCTAATTGTCGTATAGTCAGTGTTGGATTTGATTCGATTTCTGTACACAATACGTCATCATCCACTTTCACAACTTTTTCAATTGGAGGATTTTTTTGGATTAAAATCACCACTTTTAAATTGTTTAAACCACCTTTGGCATTTTCGACCAGTTAAACATTCTCCAAATGTGTCGCAAATGTTTTTAGTTGCAGTTGTTGCATTATTTTTTCGACAGCATTTGTACAACATGCAATTTTGTATAAATTGTTTGTCAGGTATCTTAACCCACGTTCGAAAAAAAATTTTTTTTACTAAAATAACGTTCTCTAGATGTCAACTAATGAATAGAACACAAAACACGCCTTGTAGGACCAAAGACTGGAATACAACTGATGGTCAAAAATGACCATGCAAAATACGTTATTTTCATCCGGACAACCTTATATATTACGCATGCAAACATAACTTAATCTGCATAAAAAAGTGATTGTCAAAATTAAATAAGTGACAATTATAGTTTTTTTTAAATTTATAGGTGTTGGCTGCCCATGAATACGTATTTTTTTTTAAATTTATTTTATCATTAAAATTTTTATTGTCTCAATATTGCGGAAATATGTCGACAAAATTTTATTTGACTTATTTTTACAGAAAGAAAAATGGCTGCGGTTTTCCAGCCATCGTAAAGTGCCGAGCAAATTCATATTGTCTTTTTAGTGACCATGTAACAATTTTTTTTTTGTGAAATTTGGTCCCCTGAATTTCAAATTTACTATATTACCATTATCTATGGCTATATACAACAATTTTTCATCAACTTTGTTTGGCTATCACTCCCTAATGTCAGAAAAGATATTTGTACGTACATATATAAACCGGTTTTAGGTAAAAATATATTAAACCTGCTGATCATCAAACTGCGGTTGAATGTAGCTGAAAATTACTTATGTCATAGGCAGCTGAGGTAATTTTTAATATCTTATTCAGAAACAGAACTTTTGAGAGCATTGGATAGATTAAAAATTAAGCTTATAGAAAGTCTTTGTTAACTATGTCATTTTTTATTGGGCATAACCTGTATTAACATTAAAATAAAATAATAATTTATTTATTTAAGTTTCAAAATAAATCTCACATACATAGTTTTTATATAGTTGAAGCATAAAATTTAACATGCACTTTTATGAATTTCAAAATAAACATCTGAGAAGTAAGAACAAATTGATATCAACATAAATAAAAGACAATTTGAATAAATAGAAATATTAAATAGAAACAAAGAAGTTTATCAAATATTTGATAGTAAAATTATATTTTCCAACAAAGTACAATGCACTGCATTAAATCTGTACATTTTTAAATCCCTGCTACACATGAATTGATTTGAATTTATGGTTGTTGAAGAAAAATAAATAAGTACAGTAGTGGTATAATATTTTCATTAAAATGTGCTCATTATCCACTATTAGCTACTTAAATACATTTTGAGAACACTAGATAGATAGATATATGTATGAACACTAGAAAATAAATCTCCACAGTCTAAAAGACTGCTGTGAGGCGGGATTGAGCCTGCTGTTATTTTTAGTATCGGAATAACAGATTTAATCTATCACGACTGAGTATTTGTTGAAGTACAATCAATTGCACAAGTATCATTAATAAACAGGATATACTGACAACCTTCCTCAATTGCAAGGGATCACCATATAAGGTATCAATCAATATTTTAATTAAAAAAAAAACAGTTCATTTTCTGACAACTTCATAACAGTAAATAGCTGACAACAATCCGTGAATTATGTATGACAACTGACAAATAATTATACTCAGGCATTCAAGGCTTAGCCATTTATAAAATTTCCAAGCCAACAAGGAGCATTATCATACATACGAGTACAAGGATTATTATGTATGACAAAAAAATGTAAATGAAGTACATAGTTTTTGCATAGTTGATGTGCAGTTTTTAACTACTTCTAACATGGAGTGATGGGCTGTGGACTTTGTTTTTTTTTTAAATAAATAAATATAGGTTTATCGATAGCAACATAGTATGTACATATAAAAATACATTCCGAAATCGCACATATATCTCAAGATAAACGGCAGAAAATACATTTAAGAGAGAAGCTATCAAAAGGTCCAGGCTCATCTCTTACACCCTATCAATATAGGGTGAGCCCAGTCGGGAGGAGATTAGATGTTTTTCTGATGGAACGAAGAGGATGATAGATTTGTATAAAGTAGTGAAATGGATAAACCCAAACACCCCCTTCACTCTGTCAAGAGCTCAGAGATACTTTAGAATGGCCCAATTCAGGTCCAGCTTGGGATTCCATATCCTCCTACTTCATACTGTTCCAACTTTAGAATGGCCCAATTCAGGTCCAGCTAGGGATTCCACATCCTCCTACTTCATATTGTTCCAACTATATTAACTATACAAAGCTGAAATAATTTTATCACATTTTAAGAGCTGATGTAGCCCTTTTTTTTTAAATATGAAAAAAAAAAATTAAATTAAGCATATGTTACATACATCTAAGGATTCATTTTACAAAAAATATGCAATGAATCTTTTTTAAATAAGTACTTTTTCTCACATGTAAGTATGAAATGTATAAAAAGATAACAGAAAATATTTGGTGATGCTTGTTTTGTAAATGATTATTCATTTTTTTTCAATATTTTATATTGTAAAAGTATTTGCTAACTTCAACCATAAACTAAGTTATATGGTTTCCACAGGCTTTTCTTCAGTTATTTTTCCTTCCAATTTGGCTCGTCTTTTATTGAGTTCCTCTGAAATACCTATCACAAAAGGATGGGAGAATTTTCCCTTAGTGGCTGTGAAAAATTCTTCTAAAGATTGAGGATTGTTGTCACGTTTTTCATATTCATACGCTTGCATTATCATATCTAATCTGTCTAATTCTTTGACATATTTAGCTTCAGGAGAAGTTTGATTTTCATATTCCTGAAAAGTAACAGAAAAAAATACATATAGCATGAAATGTCAAATAATTATTCTCAATCATGAAATGTCAAACAATATTCTTAATAGTTAACAGCAGCACATGTTTAGCACATGCGAGTATTTAATATAAACTCATAAACTAGACTGGGACTATTTTAAAACAAAAAATGTTTACCAATGGGAATCGAACCCGACACCCCCATGTGGATGAAAGTGACACCAAAAATAGGCCACAGAGATTATCTATCTGTCTTCTTTAAGAATGAAAGCTATAAGATTGTTAACAAATGATCAAATCATTTCATTATTATAAATTGTTTTCTGCCCATAATTTATTTTTGATAAATCTAAATAGGAAGCTATCTTGAAAATTTTTTGGAAATAACAGTGTCATGTGTTGATGTGTTGAATCTCGTGAATTTGATAGGTAGATCGCAATTTTTTTTATGAAAAATGTCGATAGCAACAACAAACAAGTTGGCCACCTGGTATATATAGTCAACCACACTGATGATGATGAATGTACGTTAAGTACGTTTAACAAATGTAATGATTCAAAAAAATTGTTTCAATTAACTTTTGAAGACAAAAGTAACTAAATATAGCTGGACCTGAGAATGTAAACAGATAATAAGTTTGTTATCTTTGACATATACATATAACTAGCATACTAAAATGCACTTGATATATAATTACAAATTTTATCTTTTAAAACACACAAAATTGTTTGTACACATTACCAGTAAAAAATACTGGGGTAAATGATATACTTGGATTTTATGTTTTAGTAGCTCAGCTGTGTTTTATCAAAACAAAAATAGTTAATATCAGATGAGTATGAAAGTACAAAGAGTTTATCACCTTGTACAAATCATAGAGCATAGTGCCAGATGATCCGGTAAGTTCAGCAATCTGCTTCATGGCCTCATCTTCCCTTTTATGTTTTTCCTCAGGAGTGATTCCACAATGAGGAGTGATATCACCAACTATACACTCTGCCAAGTCATGTACTAATGCTGAAATGAACATGAACAAATTTGTGGAATAATTCCTTTCATGGAACATTAAAAAAATTATAATTGATAAATAAAATATTATACTTTAGAAGTATACATTTATAAGCTTTTAATCAAGATTACACACATAATCTAATCGAATATTTGCTCACTCATATGAAAGAAACATTTAAAAAATTTATGATGGGTAAATACAGTATTAATTTTAAAAGGGTCACACTCATAACTATCATATCAAGATTAGCAATCTTAGATTATCGTATTTGTTCATTTGTATGGACAAAATATTAAAAAAATTATGATGGATAGATAAAATATTATATACATGTATATTAAGCTTTTCAATTATTAGTGTCATAAAATTAGATACACGGACAAATGATAATTGAAATAGAATGCTAGAAGTATGTTTGAATAAAAATTGTTTTGTATCAAATACAAAGCAAATTATAAAAAAATATTTGACTACAAAAGAAATTATATACATGGGAGATGAATGATCATTAATTGAATGTGTGCGGAGATTTTTCACTGTGAGCAGATAGTGGCTCAGACCATTATCTAGTGGTAAGCAAATTAAATATTTCCTATAGGTGGCGATCTAGCATACACAAAGAAATGTTGAATGTAAAAATCAGATCTGACAAACTGTAGGATGACATGGAGAAAGAGAAATTTAAGAGAGTGTGGAAGGAAGAATGAGAATGATAAGCGATGAATTAAATATTGAAGAAGAATGGCTGAGTATGAAAAATATATTGATGGTCAGAGTAAAACGCGTCTGTGGAACTGCAAAAGTTGGATGTAAAAAATGGGATGCATGGGGGGATAAGGAAATTAAGAACTGTGTGAAATAAAAAAAATAGGCCACATATTTAACAAAGCAAGAACAGGAAATGGTAATGAATGAATGAAAAGAAAGAGTATAAAGAATCTAATCAAATGTTTGGTGGAGGACAAGAAGCGATCCTCATTGGTAGCCCTCAGCTTCTCGGTAAATTCAACACTGACTTACTTTCTCCAATATTATTTGATAGCTCTATCATACCATTACATAAAACTGTTAAAAACCTAGGAGTGCTAATAGATAACACTCTCATGGCGAGATCAAATAAATGAGGTTAGCCGAAGGATTTTCTTCAGCCTTCATTTCCTTCAAGTGTTGCAAAGATTCTTGCCTACTAAAACCAAAATTTTACTCGTACAATCTCTGCTCTTTCCGATTCTGAACTATGCGGACGTCTATTATTTGGATGTTACAGAGGAACAGCTGGACAAATTACAGCGTCTTCAAAATGTTTGTCTAAGATTTATTTTCAACCTATGAAAGTATGATCATATAACTTCATACCAGAAGGCATTGAACTGGTTGAATGTTAGAAATAGACGCCAAATTCACATACTGTCTCTATTGTATATCCTTAACTATCCCGCCGCTCCCTCTTATCTCGCCAAAAATTTTCAGCATCTTTCCAATCATGGATTAGCGCTACGCTCAAACAGAGATTGTTTATTAGCGTTTCCAGTTCACCGCTCCTCTTTTTTTACATCGTCCTTTACTGTCCATGCAGTGAGACTCTGGAATCAGTTACAAACCAATATAAGACTCGCTCCGTCCTTGGCATACTTTAAGAAGCGACTGAAAAAACTCTTAATTTCTAGTCAGTAAAATAACGTGTTTCATTCTCGATTTTTCTTTTCCTTTCCTCTCCACCATCCCTTCCTTTTCTTTTGATTGATGATATCTCACTGTATATGAAAAGGAATGTTCGGGTGATTGTCTGTCTTTGTGGGGTTCGTGGGCATATGTTCACGTATGTGTTTATGGATTTCGTGGGGATGGATAGTCATCTGAACGATTTATGGAACTAAGTAACTTGCTTCATTTACTTTTGTCTGGTTGGTTGGAAGAGATTGCCGCCTGGATATAAGCCCGCCAGATTGTGTGAGCAGGTGCATTGTCTTGATGAAAAATGATTTTTTTCTTCTGCAAACCGGGTCTTTTTTCACAATTTTTTTCATCCAACTGGTCCAAAAGGTCACAATAATAATCAGAGTTGATTGTCTTACCAGTTTGGAGATAATCTATCAATAAAATTCCTTTTGCATCCCAAAAAACTGACGCTAACACCTTCTTGGCCGATTTCTGGACACGAACTCGCTTCGGAGCCAAAGTGCCTGGTTCACACCACTCCTTAGCCTCTTGTTTTGATTCAGGATCATGGTGGTAGACCCAAGTCTCATCCATAGTGATGAATCGACGCAGAAAATCCTTTTTATCCTTTCGAAATTGCTCCAAATGTTGCTCAGAAAGTCGCATTCTGATTTTTCCATTGTTAAAAAATACACTGACACGTCAACTTCAAATGGCTTGTAAACAAAGAATGAATTGACAGATCGAAATGAAATTTTGAGTACGTTCTTATGAAAGATGAAATATTAAAATGGCGTAGAAATTTTGGTTTTCTACTGCTCCATAGATGTCGCTTTCAAAACTTTTTGACTAACCTAGTAGAATGGAAGGATTTTGTCAGAAGAAGGAATATTTCGAATAACTGTAGGAGAGTGGTGATAGTATTAGAAACAACAGTAAGTCTGGTACAGTTGAGAATGACGAGTGTTTGGAAAATGTGAATGAGATAACTTCAGAAGTGTGAAAATTTGTAAAGGCATGAAAAAAGGGAAAGCTTCGAGTTGTGTTGAAGTGAATATAGAATTAATAGTGTGTGGATGTGAGAGAATGATGGAGTGGCTGAGATAGTTTTTCAAAAAATGTTGGGAATCTAATTATATACCGAAAAGCTGGAGAACAATGATAGTTCCGTTATACAAATGTAAGAGCGCACAAATGGAGAATGGAAATTAGTCATTAGATTACCGAGTGTAAGCCAACTGTATAGAAAAATTCTAATAGAGAGAGTGAGAAAGAAGACTGAAAAGTGTGGGACGCTCACTATGCTTTTTTAAGTGGCAGATAATGTGTGGATCAGACTTTCTCTTTGTGTATCCTTGGAAAAATGTATGGCATAAATTAAAAATATGTAGTGTGCATTTGTAGACTTGAAAAAAGCTTATAACCATATGATAAGAGGTAAGCAATGGAAATTGATAAGTGATATTATGTCATATGCTGAAACTAGAGTTGAATGAGTGGTTTAATATTTTAAAAGGGGTAAAGCAAGGAAGTGTTATGTCACCCTGCTTGTTGACTATTTACATTAAATTCATGTGTAAAGGAACTACAGAGGTCAATATGTGCATACAAATGACTAATTGGAATGTGTGCAGATTGCTGTATGCTGATAACATGGTAGCGTTAGCGGATAACAAGGATGAATTAGTGACTAACATGTATCAGGTCTGTAAATATGAACCGGAATTTTTTTATAGAAAATACACATTTATTGTATGAAAATGGTAAAAAATATTTTATTCAAAGTATTGCCCATCGCTAGCTACACATTTCCCCCCTTTCTCTGGCAATTTGTGGATGCCACGCCAAAAATACTGTTGGTCTTTTGAGGCAAACCAATCATCGAGCCATTTTTGTAAGAAGTGAAGCGCTGCTCAGTAAGTGCGTGTCCCATCGATGCAAATAAGTAGTAATCGGATGGAGCCAAGTCTGGTGAGTAAGCCACATGTTTGGTCGAGGACAAGAAGCGATCCTCATTGGTAGCCCTCAGCTTCTTGGTAAATTCAACACTAACTTACTTTCTCCAATATTACCTGATAGCTCTATCATACCATTACATAAAACTGTTAAAAACCTAGGAGTGCTAATAGATAGCTTATTAGTGCTATTAGCCAAAGGATTTTCTTCAGCCTTTAGCCAGCTGAAAGTATTTGCCAACTAAACGCCTCAATCGTTTCCTTGACCGGTTTTGCTGTGTGTGATGGTGCATTATCATGAAGCAAAATCACTTTGTGTTGTCTCTTTTGATATTCTGGTTGTTTTTCACACAATGCTTGGTCCAAATCCATCATTTGTTGTCAGTAGCGTTCAGTATTAACGGTTTTACATAATATAAAACAGATATCACTCTTCTGATCCCACCAAACATAGAGCATTGTCGTCCGTCCATAGCAATTTGGCCTTCCAGTCGATGTCGCTGGTTTGCTTGGAGTTACCCATGATCTTTTACGCTTAGGATTTTCAAAATATATCTATTTTTCATCGCCAGTCACAATTTGATGGAGAAATGATTTTCTTTTGTACCTGACGAGCAGCATTTCGCAAGTGGTTTTTCGGTTTTCCTGCTGTCTTTCATTCAGTTCATGTGGAACCCATTTTTCCACCTTCTGCATCTTTCCCATGGCTTTCAAACATATGGAGACGGCTTCTCGTGTCACATTTAATTGATCCGCGAGTTGTTGTTGCATTTGAGCGTCATCCTTATTCAACAATGCTTGTAATTCGGCGTCTTCAAACTTTCTCGGTGGTCTTCCACGTTCTTCGTTTCTCAAGTCAAAATCGCCCCTTTCGAATTTTTTAAACTACTCAAAGCACTGTGATTTACCAAGAGCGTGTTCACCGTAACCTTCGACAAGCATTCGATGCGATTCTGCAGCAGTTTTCTTCAAATGGTAACAGAAAATCAATGCTGACCGCAAATCGTAGTTTCAGGCACAAAAACCGACATGTTCAACGCTATGAAAACATATGTAGTTGTATTAAACTTGTATTTTTATGAGTTAAAAGTCTTTGACAAATGTAAACACAAGAAAAAGACGCCAATGACGTAATTAAGAATTACAATTTTTTGCTCAAATAATAACAAATTTTACTGAATTCTATTTACACAGCTGATTCCTTATTGATAAGTATTATTGTTGAGCCTGTAGACAACTCTTCATTTTATTTATAATACACTAGCAGTTGAAATTGGTTTAACCGGAATATATGCTGGGATAAGATACGACACTTCAGTATACGACACTTCTTTTTCAAGTTAGTCTCTTTCCATCTTGGTCTACGTTTAAACTGTATTTTCTGTTGTGTAACTGACAGCCCTCTGAGCATAAATGGCATCCCTATTTACAAAGTTGATAAATTGAAGTATTTATATGCCACAGTTGCTAGGAATGGAGGTTCTGGGAATGAGTTGCTCATTAGTGTAAGTACTGCCAGTGACGACGTTAATAATATGAAGGCCATATTAGTCTCTTTTGCATTGAGTTTAACGTTTCGGCTGTTTGGGTTACCTATTTTACTATATGCCATTCTTAAAATGTTAACAAGACCCAAGAGAAGTTTGCTCAATTTTGAGAACTGATGCCATAGGAGGATGATGGGGGTCAGATAGTACGATTGATAAAACCATAAACATTGTCTGCAATGCGTCACAGTTCTATTTTGACAAAAATAGACATCAAGTCCCTCCAACATAGGCATTAATAGCAGATTCAACCTATTCATTGGTTGAAAATCTCTGATCATTTTAGTATATTTTCAGATTTGGGAATATGTGGAAATTATGAGTGGTCAAATCGAGTGAATATGAAGGGACCCATTGATTCAGATGCATAATCAGATTTTAAAATTTCTACCGTTGATTGAATCAACGGCATGTAAACACGGGTATTGTCTTGATGGAACAACATTGTTTTTGAGAGCATACTTAAGACTGTTTTGAAATTTTATGGCACTGATAACCAGTCAGGTAACAATGTATCCTAAATCAATCTTCAATTCATTACAGATCTCTTAATTTGATCAAGCATTCTTTTTAAGGTTTGGGTTAGGTAACTTTTGCATAGCTCAATGCTTAAATGGAAAATAGTAATATTGATTTAAATTTTGTATGTGTATGGTATACCTTCTGAGGTTTATATAAATACATGCATACGATTACACCATTTGTTGGGGTGGGCAGAGGATAGAGCACCAGGCTTTCCTATCTTGACACACATCCCTCGCTTCATCTACATCCATACACCTTCTCATATATCTCCTACGATTTCTCTGACTTTCAATGTTTCCTTCTTACAAAATATCATTTATTTGATCAAACCATACTTTCCTAGGTCTTTCTTTACCACGCCTTTCACTCACATTTGCCATACATTTATCCACAAGCATACATAAAGAGAAAATCTGATTGATGCATCCTCTTCCACTTAAAAGGGCACCCTGAACATTCCACAATTTATTTTTAGTTTTATTCTCATTCATCAGATTTTTTTCTGTACAGTTTAATTACTACACTCGGCAAACTAATGGCTCTGTAGTTTCCACACTCCTTTCTTGCACTATTACCTTTATATAACGAAACTAACACTGTACTCCTCTAGTCTTTCGGTGTGCAGCCTGTACATTTAGAAGTTTCATGATATTGATTTTTACATAAATGTAAAACATATTTACTATTAAAATATACAGAAAATTCATACAATAATATTGGTTAAAAAACCAAATCACAAAATGAAAGAATATTATATATTTATTGACTCTAAATTCCCAAAAAACTAAATACATCACATTTAGCATATCTACAAGAACTCAAGCACCTACAAATAAATACATAACACTACACACTTGTTCACCCATGTCTGACTGTAGTTGTGTTTCCTTGGAAAGGGTTGATAGTATAAAGTACCTTGGAGTTTATGTTGACCAGTTCCTTCGTTGGGAGGTCCATATTAACACTTTGAGCGCAAAAATCAGAAAACTAGGATACATATTCCGTATGATTCGAAATGTGCTCAGTGAAAATATTCTTAAAAGTATATACTTCGCCTTATGTCAGTCAGCACTTTCTTACAGTATATCAGTTTGGGGGGGATGCATCTTAACCCAAAAACACATATTACAGGTTTCCCAAAAATTGATTGTGAAAATAATCAATAAACTTCCTGCTCGGTATCCCACGACGGAGCTTTTCAGAGAGTATCAGGTCCTGAACATAGCCAATTTACATCTCAAATCTATTCTCTGGCACTACCATCGAGAGGAGGGGAAGATGCAAACTCAGCAGACACACATGACACGCATGGCAACTAATGGAATGTTCACCATCCCTAGAGTTAAAACCTCTTTTGCCCAAAGGCAATATGCTTATTTGGCTCCCATTACATACAATGGCGTGCCGACTTCAATAAAAGTAAAGGTAGGAAAACCATTTAGACAGTCGATCGGAGCGTGGTTGTTATTGCGACAGGATTTTGAGTACTTGGGCTTTCAGGATTAATGACGAGTGGAAAGGATTTATGTGAGCTCGTGAGTGTGGGTCTCTTCTTGTTGTTTTTGTATTTGTGTTTCTGTGTGTTTTTCTTTTTTTCTTCTTTGTTTTGTTTTGGATTTGTTTTGATTTTTATTCTTATGATTGTGTGCGGTATATTGTGGGATGAATATTTTTGGTCTTTCTGGAGTGATAATGTGTGAGGAGTTGAGTTTCGCAAGATGTTTCCAGTTGTAGTTGAGTGTCACTGTTTGTCAGGTTGATGAGAGCGTGCAACGGGGTTTTTTGTGTTATCAAAAATCGGAAAGAAGTATCGATTTATTTTTTCATGCTAAATATCCTCAGTGAGATACAGGCAAAAGCCTAGTTTACTGGGGATACGACAAATGAAAGGCAACAAACCCAGATCCATTAAAATTATATGTCCAAATCAAATTACCTGTTGTTTTTTCTCAAATTGTGTATATTTCTTGTCATGTGTAATAATAATAATAATAATAATTCAGGAATGATAACTTACTCATTTGCAAGCATTTAAATCTGTCTAGGTTGTCAGATCCATTCAGAAAGAATGTCATTATTCCCATTCTGTACATGTGGCCAGCTATAGATTCACAGTCAGCTACGTCTTTGATAACCCAACCAGTCCTTTTTTCATGCTGGAAAAATAATATTAATGTCAATTAAATTCGAAATAAAAGCATTATTTTTGTATTCTGCATTTAAAATAATATAGACTTACTTTTAATTTTCCCATTAATTCAAGAAAATCGAATAATTTAGAATGGTCAAAATCGGACATGTTGGTTATATTTTAACGATATTTAAATTAAGAAAGTGTTTTAGACAAGTTAGAAATCAAATAGATTTCCAATTAATATCTTCAAGAACAAAAATATACCAGGAAATCTTAGAATAAATATATTATCGATAAAATACTATTTCGCGCTAAGACACCGATCACCTCTGCACAAACATCGTACTTTAAAAACGTCAAACGCGATTGATGAAATTCTTTATTTTTAGTTAGTTAACGCAATAAGGAGTACCAACCAGATATAATACACAGTACCAACTATAGAAAACGATGAAAGCCAAGGCCAACGGAGATTTTAAAATCCTTTCCGTGTAATTTAATTTTGCTTAGAAAAAGAAATATTTATTCAATATTAAAAAAAATTTATCAAGAGAAAATTTGTGTTAAAAGTTTCGCACAATTAATATAAAATTTAGAACACATGCGAACTCGATGCAGTAATGAAAAAAGTGAGACGAAGCCATATATGGAAGATGGTGTAAAATTTTCTATGTAATATTTTGATGTTAACAAAAATATAACAATATGATCTTGTCGTTATTTTTAACAATAAACCAACAAATCATTCGTAGTTGTTTAGGACTATTTTTTTTATCATTTGCTAAAAATCTTATTTGAGCCGCCTCGGTCAAGTTATTTTAAGATAATTTTTTTTGCTGAATTACTTTCACTATGCATCTTTATGTTGTAACGAAAGAAACAGAACAAATAAAACATTGGCATTTTCTGTTTGTAAATTATCAGTACATTATTTAGATGACGAGCGCCAGATTGAATCACGTTGGCGTTGGGAGAGAACTCTTGACAGGAAGAAGAGTCTGGTGAAATTTGTCTGAACAGAGAATTGTAAGCAGGACAATTTTCACTCCACGACGACTTTTTCTGTCATTTTCTCAAAACTCCACAATTTCGAAACCATGGTATTTAACTAACTGTGTCAATTGTAAGCTGTGATGTAGGGAATCCTCAATAAAAAACCGGGTACTTTTATATAGTCCATAATTATATTTGAAAGAGTATAAATAACGGATGACGTGTAATTAATCTGACCTTTGGTATCCGATAGCTAGCTATTCGTTCATTGTGTTGTTTGGTGACGATATTGCTAACCATGGACGTGGTGTCCGTGGTTAGCGATATCGCCACCAAACGACCCACATATGTCCCGATTATAATATTTTTCAATAATTTTGAAGCAATTAAAAGATTAAAAAAAAATTAAACGATCGCCACATCGTAATAAATTAGTCGTAACCATAGGCAGCGCTTTTTAAAACTGGCCTATATTGCATAATATTTCAATACCGGAGTAAGCACTATCATGTTTTGGGAAAATATATTTACAAAAAAATCATTTACATAATCATCCATAAATTCACACATACCATACAACATGCTTAATATGTACACAAAGAAAACAGTATGCACACGCGTACATGAGGACATTATAAAGAAGAAATTAAAATTTGAATTTAGGGTGACCGATTTCAGTATGTTTAAAAAGACTCAATGGGAAATACAAGATGTTTATAGAAAACAAAACACAAATAAATGTTTTTATTCCTTTCTGTTAATGTTTAAACAAATGTACTGTTTTTAAATAAAGTAATATAGGAAAAATATATAATAATCAGTCAAAATGGTTATTTAATTTTTTTTACAAAATGGAGAAAAAACTAGAAACTGGGATGTTTATCTAAAGTAAAAATTATATTTCATATTAGTCTAAAGCTACACGCTGTATGCTCACGAGATTATATGAAACACATTGTGAAGGTTTCAAGACATTGTATTTTGTTTTATCAAACACTGTTATCAAACAATGTCTAAAATGAACTTAAGCATAAGTTAGTTATATCAATGAAAATAAAATATTATAATTTGTTTTATCAAACACTGTTTATTCCACTTTTTGTAACGGTATAACCCCATCGGTTTCAAGGTTTTCACCTCATCATTAGGAGACCACAAACAAGACTCCTCTTTGAGACTTAGGGGAGCACAAGTCTAACCATTAGGGGAGCACAAACAAGAGTCTTATTTGTGCTCCCCTAATGGTTAGACTTGTGCTCCCCTAAGTCTCAAAGAGGAGTCTTGTTTGTGCTCTCCTAATGATGAGGTGAAAACCTTGAAACCGATGGGGTTATACCGTTACAAAAAGTGGAATAAACAGTGTTTGATAAAACAAATTATAATATTTTATTTTCATTGATATAACTAACTTACGCTTAAGTTCATTTTAGACATTATTCAAAATTAGCATAACCTGGAAAACTTATTACAAAATCCGGAGAGATAGTGTTGAAACCTTGAAACTCCGGGTGAAACCCTGAGAGCTGGTCATCCTACTCCCCTCTAACATTATTCATAGTTTTAAAATCTCGAAAAAACATACAAAAATGAAGCACAAGTCGCCCATACCATTGATTAAACCATGATATATGTTATGGTACGTCTGAGGCTTGCATTAAATAAGCTCTATAGGGATTTGAAGCTAGAGACTTATTAATATGATTTTTTTATATACGAGTATCTCTGTTTGTAGAGTAAATTACAAATGCTGTTAATGTACATTTGAAGGTTTTTTTTAATAAGTTCTATAACTTTTTGGGATTAATTCAACAAAAAGGAACGAACAGACTCTTGTTCAATTCAGATTATCTGAAAATATATTGATTTCCATCAAATATATATTGTGATATTGATTTATTTAGAGGTAGGTTTGTCTTCATTATTTCAAGTTATCTGCCATTGCACTGAAGATTTTCTCATTTATATTATCATGTCACAAAATAAAAAGTACATTATTTGTAAATACTGCGTGAGAATATTGAAAATCCTTTTTTATGGTGTACTTTTTCCAGGTTTGCTTTCCATACATAATCACATTTTGAATGCAATTAATGTAAACTAACATTTTAGTTTTTATTGTTTTCCCAGACTTGTTTTGATAACATGCCGAAAGTTTCATCAGGCTTTTTAATTTGTGCTCTTATTTCTTCATCCAAACTAATAAGATCTGTAACTATTGAGGCTAGATCAGTCATGCTGGCAGATATAATCAACTGTCTACCAGGACAAATCAAAGATGGCGAAGCCATTCAAAACGCATAGAGAGCAGCGCTAAAAAATACTCAGCTCGGCAATTGGGCAATAGGGTGAATTGTGATCAATCAACCATCGTACGTTTTCATTTCATGGGCAAAGTTAAAATCTACAAAAATCAGTATGTTAATATTTGTGCTTCTTCGCTTGCTCAGCATCATTGATTAACAATTTTGTTAACAACATCGACCATTTTTATCCCAAATCGTTACTGATGGCGCAAAATGATGCCTTTACATCAACATCTAAGAACAGAAAAGAATGGGTGACTCCTATTGAACAATCAACTTTCCATACAAAAGCTGGTGTCTATCCACATAGGATAATGTGCATCTGGTGAGACAAAATCGTCATCTACTATGAATTGCTTCTGAGGAATGTAACCATCACTTCAGAGATTTATTGCTAAAAATTTCGTCGCTTTGAGGCCGCAATTGAAGAAAAACGACCGGGAAGACGGAAACAAGTGATTTTTCAGCATGATAATACCCATCCGCGTACTACCAACATTACAAAAGTGGCTATTCAATAGCTTGGTTGGGAGGTTATTACACATACATCCTATTCTCCTGATCTTGCTTCATCACATTTTCATCTTTTAGCCTTTCTATCCAATAATCTTCGAGGAATCTTCATTAATAACGACTCTGCTTTCCAAAATTGGCTTGCCGTCAGCTTCGCCTTCAAACCATTGGATTTCTTCAGGCGTGGAATTGAGAAACTGTCAGAACGTTGGGAGTCAATCATAAACAATGCAGGAGAATATATTATTGATAAGTTTATGTATTTTGTTTAAGTATTTAAAAAAATAAATTTTAAATTTAACAAAAACGCTACGAACTTATGGATCAACCCAATAAGTTGTGTCTGTGGTTTCCTGAGATTAAAGTGTTTCGTTTGAATAAAAAAAATAGGTTCAAATGTACAACAATCGGAAAAATGTGAGTTTTCTCCTATATTTTGTAGAATCTTAAAGATTTCTTTATTTACTCGTATTATGATCAACACAATCAAACTTTTTTCTTTCTTATTTGAAGACGATATTGTATGGCGTTGGCGAAATTGTATGGTGATATAAATTGGTGCAAAAAAATAATTAAGGCATATATTTGTAATTGGTATCACAAGGTATCCATAAAACTATTTTGATACATAGAGTAATCCATTTAAAATTATAGTGGCAAAATTTTTAAATTGTAGAATATAAAAATATCCTTCTTTTGCCGAAAAACTTCAATCAATCACGGATTGAGATAGCTAAAGCTAAATATTTTCCCTCATGCAACATTCAAGGGAATGCAAGGCATATTTCATTATTTATACAAAGAAGGTTCCTTTACTCGTTTGTCATAGACAAGTGTTAACAGGAACATGAAAGAATAGTGTATTGATAAAATCATAGAACAGATATATATGGTTCAGAATAGAGAAAAGCTATTCCGAAAAAAATATAAAGAAAAAGTACAATAAATGAGAAATAATTATGTGCTGATGCGCCATTTTTTACATTTAGATCAAGGGTGGCCAACCCGTGGCCCGCTGGGTGTCTACTTGTGGCCCGCGGAGCATATGCACACATTTTTTTCTTTTAGTGTACATAAAACCACCAAAAGAACATTCTATCGTGCGCAGTTCGTATCATATCCCATATATGGAAGGAATTTAAAACAAAGCCAATATGCTTGATTTGCAATAATTCTGTTTCTGTCTTGAAAGAGTATAACATTGAACGGCATTACGAGGCTTAACATGCAAATAAGTTTGATAAGTACGAAGGGCAATTTCGACAAGACCAAGTAAATGAATTAAACAGAAAACTTTCTGCACAACGTCGGATATTTACTAGAGCGGCTCAAGAGTCAACATGCTATGTAAAAGCTAGTTATGCAGTAGCCATGATACTAGCAAAAAAATCAAAGCCATATTCAGGTGGTGAAATGGTTAAGGAATGTTTGGAGAGTGTCGTTGAAATTCTGTGCCCTGAAAAGAAAACGGATTTCTAAAAAATAAGCCTGTCTCGTCAAAATATTACTAGGCGTGTGGACGACATTGGAAAATATATTGAAGATAATTTAAAAAATCGAGCATCCAAGTTCATATTTTTTGCTCTAGCATTGGATGAAAGCACAGACCTAACAGATACCGCCCAAGTGGCGATTTTTATCAGGGGCGTTGATGTCCATTTTAACAAAATAGAAGAATTAGCGGCACTGTATCCACTTAAGGACACTACTTGCTCACGATATTTGTTAGGAGCTGTTACATCGACATTGAATCGCTTTTCGTTACAACTCAACAACCTATCAGGCTTAACAACAGATGGTGCTCCAGCAATGGTTGGGAAACACGACGGTTTAGTAAAATTGATTGAAAATGAAGCCTGCAAAGTTGGTAATACTTCGATGCTAAATTTTCATTGCATTATTCATCAGGAGTCCCTTAAAATGGATTATGTCACGAAGGTGGTCATCAAAACAGTGAACTTTATTAAGTCGAAGAGGTTGAATCACCGTCAGTTCCAAGAGTTTCTCAAGTCTTTGGATTCAGAGTATAATGACGTTACATTTTATGCAGAAGTAAGATGGCTGACCCGTGTCAAAATGTTGAAAAGAGTGTTTGATTTGAAGCAAGAAATACAATCATTCTTCGCAAGCAAGTCAAAAAGAATCCCAGAATTTGAAGACAAGGAATGGGTTAGCGACTTTGCATTTCTGGTCGATATAGTTAGCCATCTAAATGTTGTTAATACTCGTCTACAAGGGAAAGATCAACTAATTAATAACATGTATGATCTTATTTCCGCATTCCAAGTGAAACTTGGGCTTTGGGAACAACAGTTAAGGACAAAAATCTTCAGTCACTTTCCTACATTGTTATTGCAGCCAGACGTCACACAAATGGCGGCGGATAAATACGCTTCGTTGATATCCGACTTGAACCTGGAATTTGAAAACCGATTTCAAGATTTTAATAATCATCGTGTGCTTTTTGCTGCATTTGCAACGCCATTCTCCGTAGACGTGAATTTATTGCCAGGAATTTTACAAATGGAACATTGTGAAATGTGTTGTGATGCACTGTTAAAAGAAAAATTCAATCAGGTTGGTTTGGAAGAGTTTTACAAAACATATTTGGACAAGGAGAAATATCCTGCATTTTACAAACATGCTCTATCGATGATTTCGCTATTTGGAAACACTTACACGTGTGAACAGCTTTTTAGTTGAATGAAGCATATTAAATCTCAAATGAGAACACGAATCACTGATGAGCATTTGAAAAACTGTTTGCGTGTAGCAACAACATCAATCGTTATCAACATTGATGCACTTAGTTCTGGCAAACAAAATCAGACTTCTCACTAAAATTTATTATACTTTGTTGATTTTTTATTATTATTTTTTGTATTGCCTAACTCTAATCTAATAAATATGTTTGATTCTCATTTTTGTTATATCTTCTTAAAAAAACAATATATTTATTGTTTGCTTTGAATAATAAAAGAAATTTTGTTGTATGGCCCGGTAGGAAATCTCATTTCTAAAATCTGGCCCGGCTGCTGAAAAGGTTGGCCACCCATGATTTAGATGTTTTGTTTCAGAAGCATTTGATCACTTAAGAACAAGTAAACATTACTTGCATTTACAGCTTTTAAATTTGTCCATTCAACATTGCTGTACTAACCTCATTGCACTCCAAAAATGTTGGAGGATTGTCTATGTGTGTTTTGTCTTGATGTTGAATTTTATAAAATTGAGGTTTATTCAGTATTAAAGCAATACAAATTTAAAAAACACTTTTAAAGAAGTTCAACAAGTCAAAAGAAATAAACACAACAATTATATTAATACTAAATAAAGTAATTTACATACTAGAGGTCAATAATGAACACTATTTCAAGAAACCACAAAGTTTTATAGAAAGTGTGGATAGTTTTATTAAACACATGCACAAATAAACTTAATGGTCGATTCTAATCAAATTTAAATAATGTCAGGCAGAATATTTAATACTAACTGATTTTATCATAATTTGCATAGTTAAAATTATCGGGGAAGGTGATAATTATTTAAAATCAGAGAACGATAAATTCTTCTTTTACTCAAGTCATTCTTCTGTAAGGACAAAAGCAAACATTTATTGTTTAACTAAGAAGGTTTAGAGAATTATTGTTAAATGGGTTATAAACTAATTGGTACTACACCAGTCTTTCAGCTGAGCATTTTAGTTTTCCGTTGAAATCCATATTTTTTAATGGATTCCAGTCAGGTTTTCATGTAAAGTCTCTTAAACACCTCATTGGAAGCTCCACATAGCACACTGGGACCATGGTTACCAGGAGGACAATGAATAGTTGAAAAAACAATTTTAATCTCAGAGAAAAATATATGCCTTGTATGGTTGAAGCTGTGGAAACTTTATTTTACACAGGTTAAATCCAATTACACCAAACAAAGTGCATATGATATAAAAAAAAAAAAATAATAGTCTATTTATAATAACATCATTTTTATATTTAATATCTGATGAGTTGTTTCGGTAAGTGTTTTTACAATCAACTATCTGAGTTGTTTCTATTGACGGAAGAAAAATAGTGAGAAAAAACTGTTGATATATCTCAACCTTATATTGATTTCTATTCCACTGAATCATATTTAAAAACCCAGAATAATTACGGAGGATTTTAATGTAACTCCAAATTAATTTTGGATGTAAATTACTTAGAGGATAAATAGCAAACCCTTGGTTGATTGAATTTTTTTTGATTAATGTTTCTGATAATTATTTATGCCATCGTCAATTAAGATTGTTTTTGGTGCCTACAAACTGAACTTTTAAGTGTCACCACACGCACATGTTTGAATTGTTGATTGAATTTTATGACAATTATATCTTCTATATCTTAGTGAATAAATTGAACTCCTACATAAACTTTGTAGACATGACTGGGCCACTTCACAAGGAAGCAAGAGTAATTATTGTTTCTGTTGTCGTTATATTTAAACTATTTTTTTTTCTTATTTGATGTAATTGGGTTAAATATGTATTAAATGTAAAACTAAAAAAAAAAAATAGTATATCTGTATGTCAAAGTGCTCGTCTTCATGAAATACTTCTTTCAGGAGTAAAAAATAAGTAAATCTAATGTTTATATAAAATAATTCTATAAAACTTATCTTCCCCTCTTTGAAACAAAGTAAAAACAAAGCTTTTAGAATCATATTCTCAAAGTTAAGATAAAAGGATTAATAGTGGTAATTCACGGGAAATATAGAAGATAGGTAGAGAGGTGACGATGGCAGGCAATCCCATGGTCTAGTTGATAAGACATCTGTCTTCAAACCCGGGAGTACGGGTTTGATTCCCGTTGCTCCCTAGATTTTTAGAATAGGATTCCAGACTTGATAAACACCTTTCTTTCTATGACAACTTCCGTAGTCTAATTTGTAAGTCTTCCTCCCCGGGATTTTGAGTTCAATTTTCCTATGCGCCAAAAAAAAAATTGGTACATGTCTGGTAAAAGAGTTCATCTGACATTCGCTAGACTTGTGAAAGTGTGATGTGATGACGAACAACGAGTTCTATGTCTACTCCAGTGGTTTTAAATTCAAAGACTCTATTAATGGGGCTGAAGAAAATGTTGTCTCCTGTCCACACTATTAAATATGTTCAAATCACCAATTCAGATATACTGCAGGGTTAGCATATGAATGACAACACCTTTCTGGTTGGTAAGAAGAGATTTTTATATGGCAATAAATCCACCAGGTTGTATTGTATAAAACAAAAGTGATGTATAATACAAATTTCTTGCCATTGAGTATGTTTGTGAGTCATCCTATGGATAGAAACGCTGTATGAGTGTATATTAGATTAATATATTAAATTGATGCAAGTACATAGTCAGTCACAGGATCAAATCCATAGTTCTGATGGCAAGAAGATTTAATTCACTGCAGCCTTTCATTTAGTAGATTTTCATAGCACTGTTTTTGCGCTGCTAAATAGAGTTTTACCTCACAAATCATTGTTACATAAAATGGATTGCTTTAAAAAAGAGCTATATAAGAATCTTCTTAATATACAATTCACTAAGGTAGGTTTGTTCATAGAATGAGACATATGCTTACTATTTTTTTTAATGGAACAATATTTTGAATTCTACTTAAAAAAGATATATTTGAAAAAGTAATTAATTTATATAAAACTGTTGAATTTTCAAAAGGATATTATTAAATTTTTTATTCTTTATTTTAGTATATTTTAAACTCTGATATACCTACGAGTATCTGCACTATGGCAAATTTAAACTCTGATATACCTACGAGTATCTGCACTATGGCAAATTTAAACTCTGATATACCTACGAGTATCTGCACTATGGCAAATTTAAACTCTGATATACCTACGAGTATCTGCACTATGGCAAATTTAAACTCTGATATACCTACGAGTATCTGTACTATGGCAAATTTCATAAGTTTTAGATTTATTATGTTCAGTATTTTATGTACTTGGATTATATTTCAATGCAAATTTCCAGATAAATCGAAGTGAAGAGAATTACAACAAAATTTTAGTAATTACCTATGCCGTATGCATTTTAAGACCATCAAATGAAAATGAATTTTTTTTAGAGATTTTTACATTACGCCATAACAAGGTGTGAAAATTCAAGGAAATAGAAATGGCTGAATCAAATGAAATATGTCTTGGAAATTCTCAAAAAATATTAAATATCAGAAGAAAGAAACTTTTAAAACTGAATGAAATTCTATGAAAATGATGGGAGATAGAAACCATTGTGGAAAGAGAGGTTCACTTATATATGACTAAAACCAAACCGTAGATATAATCAAATTGAAGTTCTAAATATTGTCAATCAACAATTGCTATTAGCAGTCAGAAAGCATAAAATAGGACAAATGTACAAGACATTGGATAGAAAAAGTTAACTCATTGAATAATTTTACCAAATGCTGCTACAATGGAAATGTTTCACTAAATCTATTATGTTAATCACCCAAATTGTTACAAAAGCTGCTTACAGAGGATTCATGAACCACAAATAACTATTGAGAAAAAAGAAGAGAATATAACTTGGTATAAGTGTTTGATTAAATGAGTGTAAAGGTTCCATCTCCTCCAGAAAAAGGTGGGTGAGCAGTCCCACTTGTTAATAAATGCGATGTTCGTTTCCCACGTTGACTATTTTTCGTATTTGGGCTTACAAAAAGAACACAATATGACACAACTGAATTGTCTCATTTTGGGTAGTACGAAGAAGTGTCAGTAACACCACTATTAAAAAAGTTAGATGGTTAAAGATAGAGGAGAGGGTTCAACAAAAGGATGAAGTTATGGAGTTCATGGCGATAAACAATCAGGTTCCTCAATATTTAGAGGATTGTTTTAGATGGGAGGAGCTCTCCAAATCTCGTCTCAGGTTATGGTCGAGCACTGCAAATACTTTGACTCTTCAGATTTACAGTAGAGTTAGCAAACTCAAATATTTTGACAATGTTTCAAATTGGTCAAGTTCTCGGTATACCTGAAAATTCACGTGTCCTCTATACATCTTCTGTAAGTTAATAGGTTGAACTAATTAGGAAGTG
The DNA here is from genome assembly GCA_949825065.1 of Odontocerum albicorne. Classification (NCBI taxonomy): domain Eukaryota; kingdom Metazoa; phylum Arthropoda; class Insecta; order Trichoptera; family Odontoceridae; genus Odontocerum; species Odontocerum albicorne. The sequence continues at coordinate 25,796,191 of OX463839.1, forward strand.
CTATTGAGAGGATCTGAATAGTTGGGAAAATCAAATTATCACCATAAAAAAAAGAAAAACATTTATTATCTACCATCAAAAGGAGAAAGTTAGAGTACTTTGGACATATAATATGAGAAGAAAAATATGAAATCCTTTAATTGATATTGTACGGGAAAATTCAAGGTAGAAGACGCATCTCCTGGTTGAAAAACTTATGGGAGTGTTTCAATATGTTATAATATATTTGTTCAGAGCTGCTGCTTCAAAAGTCTAAATAGCTATGATGATCACCTACCTCTGACGAGGAGAGGAACTCTAAGAAAGATGCTTTTAATTAAATAAAACATAACTGTTTCTCTGTTCCATGAACTCAGTGACATTTGAAGAGAGGCTGAACTTTATTCAATATTTAGATATGAACACTACACACATACACTATACTACACCTAAAGCCGAATGTGTTACTATCACATATTGGAAGATCTAGAAAGATTTCTTTGTAGTCTGGAGTTTTCTAATTAAATATTTTTTTCTAAATATATGCAGATGCAGGAAGGTACCTAATCTAATGTTCGCAGCCACTATTTTCCTTTCCTTACTTTCAACTTTAATATATTTAATCTGGTAATAATAGCGGATTTGAAGACCAAGTTTGAGCCCTCTTGAGGAGAGTCTGCTCTTTAAATGGTGCTATATAAATTTTCCTTTTATTATTATTATCATAACATCTGCAGCATTGTCCAGGCGGGGATGCACACCATGACTTTGTTATTATTTTTCTGGACTTAAATTGTTTAAAATTTTATGTACTTCCCTGGTAAGAGCAATTTTGGATAATAATCCGGTAACATAGTCACCTTATTACGATGTCTATGTTGAAACATTGAATCATACAGCAAAGGTTTTAACGTTTTATAAATTTCAAATTGTAAATCTCAAAGATGGAGTTGTACTACGAACTGTTATTGGAAGTGACAAGTCTTACAATCTTGTAAGACAGAAGAAACACGTTTGACCTTATGATATTATTTAAAACTAGCTGTACCCGGCCACGCGTTGCTGTGGCTCAGCCTGCTTTTTGAGCACGAACTATTTGAAAATTTAATATTTAATATTTAATTATTTATTATTAAATATTTAATATTCTAAATCAAAATCTATATTGCGTGTGTTGCCGTCACGTTCAACAGGAGGCGCTCCCATTATTTCGTATGTTTTATACACTTTTTGAAATACAACTGTATAGAAAAAACATAATACTCGTATATAAACATGCTTGTATACGAATGTAACCTTTTGTCAAAATTTCAAAGCAATGAAAAATAAGACAAACAGTTAAAAAACGAAATGAAAGAATCGGAAACGTCGAAAATGCAATGTGACATAACTGTCAATGAGAATTGTTTAGTTTGCGTGTGTCGCTGTAGGGGGCGCTCCCGTTATTTCGTCTGTTTTATATACTTTTTTTATATAAAACTGTATATAAAAAATATATATAAACATGCTTGTATACAAATGCAACCTTTTGTCAAATTTTCAAAGCAATCGGTAAAGAACTTGCGGAGATTAGAGATTTTTAATATACGAACATTTACATTTTTATTTATATAGATTTTTATTTATAAAGATTTTTATTTATATAGATTGTCAGCCCATATTTCAACAATCCGGATCTAACTCAACTTCTTAGACTATAAGTTCCTTTTAGGCCCCTCTGGAAATATATTTTATTCCAGTCATGTAGCTACAACTAATTATTTGTACAACGCCGGCATAACAAGCCTACATATTGGGAAATTTGTATGGATATCCTGAGGACTTGCATATAATTTTGACAACTCTCAAGAGTAAAACATAGAAGTTGTATAAACTGGGATAAATTAAGTAAATTTTATGGATTTCTTTTTTCATTGTGTTGGTCCAGTCTTGTACAAGATTATTTATATACTATATTGTGTGTTATATTGGTTTTTAATTGATATTTTTGTGTCAAAAATGTCATTTGGTCGATTAAATAAAAAATATACGAGTATATACAACTGTCCGAGTCTTTTGCAGCTTACTTTTTGCTATAAGTTTGACGATTTCTGTAACTCGACTCTCCAAAGTGTTAAAGAATCATTTATATACCAATAAACTTTTATAGCAGTTATATACAGGTAGCCCTCGACTTTCGCACATAATTGGTTCCTGAAAATGTGTGCGAATGTTGAATGTTCAAAAGTAGAGGGATGTAAAAAAAACATCAAAAATTGTATTTTAAAATATTTATTTATGAATAATAATATTTATTTATCAATAATATATTAAAAATATTTATTTATCAATATATGGTACATAATTAAGTTAACAAGGCGTGTTTAAGTGCTTTTAGGTGTTTTCTTTAAAAACTTGTCAAGAGTTAGTTGAATACCACCCTTTTTTTTTCTTGATAAAGAGTTCTATAACATGCTGTGTCTTTCTCAATCACCCTACGTACTTGACATATATTGTACGTTCTCCATTGGGATCACATTCTTTCATGATAGTCACAAATTTGTCAAGACGCATGAAGACTTCATTCATATTTTTGATTGTCAAATTCTTGACGATTTTATCAGCTTCTTCTTCACTTTCATTGTGTATTTAATTTAACTCTTGTTGATCAATTAAGTATTCATTTGACAGAGGTACTGAGTGAGATTCAATCAACTCATTAACATCTTCATTGTTGATGTCCAACTATTTCATCTGTGATAGTTTCCGGAGTTTCTTCAGAATTTATAAAACCACTCATCATTTGTGGGCATAATTGTTTCCAGGAACCTTTCATTATTGACTCTTTTATTTCAGCCCACGAGTCTCCAATATTGTTTATTGCGTTCCATATAATTGTAGTTCTTCGAAAAAATTGGGAGCGACTGCATGGAAGCGAACAATTTTTGCATTATCGACAAAAATCTTTACAAAATTGATTTTTTTTAAATGTGCGAAATAGCGAATTGTGCGAAAGTAGAACATGCGAAAGTCGAGGGCCGCCTGTACCAATAAACTTTTACAAGTTTTGAGAAAATTAATACAAAGATATCGTTTGAAAGTGCGATTTATCTATATTCCAGTAGTTAGATAATTATTGAATTTAACCCATTCGGGCTTTACGACGTTTGAAAAAAATAACTTAAAATTAAAAAAAAAAACTTAAACCTGCCAGTTTTTACTGTATACAGCGAAAGTACTATACATAAAAAAATCACAGAAAAACTTAAAAAGTAATTAAAGCTATTTGTGATAACTAAAAAAATTACAAATTATAAATCGGAACTAAAAGGTTAAATACGAATAACATAAATTCTTTGCTGCAAATAATAGTTCGAAAATCCAACTAAGCATTTTAATGTTTTGAAATAAGAATTATCGAATGGATAAATAATTAAATACCCCCAATAAAAATATAATTTGATATTTTGCAATTGTCTAATTGCACATTCGGGCGTCAAACTACTTTTCAATGTATTAACGTTTTGGAATTGTCCAGCATGTGCGAATGTGGCTTCAGTGAGGAAATGTTGGATCGTATAACATATTTGTTGAATGTTCACTAAATGATGCGTATTAGATCTATGAAGATCTATGTTTCTTTTGACGAAATTCTATGCTAACCAATACGCGAACGTTACTTACGAGTACACACTTATCTTCCTTCATTTCCAGTGTTAGAGTTTGTAGCTTCCAATTAAATAAATATATGAAATTAATATTATTATTATTTGATTAGCGTGGTATTATTTCAAATGTTGATAACGAGAGTTTATTATGTAAGTGTTACTAGAACATATTTTCATTATCGTTTACTGACTAGAAACACTGAACTATGGGTGAATTGCCATTTATATAAAAAAAAGTTCTATTGGTTGGGTTCCAATTATTTTGTACGACCCATTACATACCTATTTCCTTCTGCAGGTTTGCAGTATTCAAGCAATATGATTAATGCAAGCTTTGCCGCATGATGACTCGAAACTTGAATAAAAATGTGCATTTTTGTTCAAGTTATACACTTTTACCGAGTACCTTATTTAAAAGGTATTAAAGCTGTAGGTCTCAATTATAAATTTTTAAGAATGTTATAGCGACAGTTAACAAGATAAATGTAGCACTTAACGTAATATACAACAACCGCGCTATATCAAAAGTAGCCAAAATAGCGATACAAATAGTATTGGTGCTCATTTTGACGGACGGCAGTGTAGGGTAACTTGGCAGAAGAATAATAAAATTAAGATTAATGCCGGGCACTAAGAAACAATTGTTAAGTGTAAATATATATTCTACTGAGTTGTTCTGGGCTATAGCAAACAGGATAATGGTTGACATGATGGTGACCAATCTCCGATAGAAGACGGCACATCGAGAAGAAGTAAATTAATGAAAGGTGGACTGAAGACATCAGACATAAATGCATAGATAAAATGAATGTTTTAAGTAAGATTAAGGAAGCAGCATTGAGATGATTTGGACATGTATAAAGAAAGAATGACTAAATGAGTATGCAAGTTGAAAATGCAAGGTATGTATGAAAGAGGTAGACCGAGGAAAGAAGTAGACGGAGAAAAGAGGTAGACCGAGGAAAGCGTGACTGAATTAAGTGGACCAGATTCTGAAAGGATGTTAAGTGAGAGATATGAATCAAGGAAGGTGTGCATGATGAGATGTATGAATATGGAGAAGGCGAAAGTTGTGTGCGTGGATAAAAAAGTGTAGATATCAATTTAATCTATCTAACCAGCAAGAAACATGGCGTAACGATATGTATTATTGATTATGTTAGAAATTATATTTTGTTTATGAAAGAATATGAGTCAAGATGCTTCAGTTTGATGAACGCATTCACTGTTTTTCATACTTCGTTCCTCTTAAAAAACAAAACATAATCTCCAAAAATCGTCAGTAATTTTATGTTTATAACTGTGACATACTCGTATTAACTTTTTATTTTATGGTGAAAACTATGTAGTCTTAGATTGCTATTGACAGGTTATTCTGGATTCCCGCTTAGTTAGCATAATTCCCGTTTATACGATTTTTGTATATGTATGAATCTGAATTGCAGTTCCACCCATTGGAAATCCAAAGGGTAATCCAAAGTTATTATATTTAGTAGAAAAGTATAAATTTTACCCCCGTTTGGCTTAAAAGTGCCTGTACAAACGTTATTGATACCCAGTTCAATAAGACAATATGGATAGTTAGTGGCTCTATGAAATCAAATTCTTTGGCATGGCTTCGGGTTTTTGCAAACCTGCTGCCTCCTAATTTATGACGCGAAGATGCCTTAATGAAGAAGTACCACAAGGAGTACGTAATTATACACTTTCAATGCACTTGGATATTTCCTGCCCTCCTTCATTCCGATAACCATTCTGAATCGAGGGACAATGATTAGCTGAGACGGACGGGAGTTCACCAAAAGTTTGGCAACAGCAATGTAATCGATTGTCGGTCGAAAATCTCAATCTTATGAGTGATCCTAACGTGCTTCTTCAAGAATGGAGCTATGACGAAGATTGTGATGTACCGTGGATTGTCTAAGCATGGTTGCATTGCATAAACTTTGCATAGGTGAGGTTTTATTGTTTCTCACTTGTGCTCACGTGGAATGATCTATACCAGATGAGAGCTAACTACGGCTCGTAAGTCACGAATTAAAAAAAAATGGTGAAAAAAATATTGAGTCAAAAAAGTTACAATATTTTCGACACTTTTTCTGCCACTCAGCCGATGCGCGGCGGCTTTAATGCGGTGTGCGCGTGCCGCACAGGCGCAATTACAAAAGTTACACACCCACTTGTTCATAGTCAACACTAGTACATACCAGTTTGTGATTTAATCAGATACGCGAGTGTGTTACGGTTCTCTTGTTTTGTTCAAGTTTTCATTTGATCTCACTGTTACACTTTTTGACAGTAAGCAATCAAATTATTTCCCCCATTTTCGACAACATGAATAAAAAACAAAAATTATTCAGGAGTGCCGTAGTTTTGTTGAGGATTGGAAAACAAAGTACTTTTTTGCTGTCGTGAAAAATAAACCCGGCTATTTTATTTGTTTGGGAAGTATTGTAGTTTAAAACAGTATTAACATTAACATTGAAAGACATTATAATACAAAACTCTCCAAATATGGAGTAAATATACCTTTTGAAGACAGGAAAGATAAAGCCAAAGCTCAAAATATATTTCAACAAAAAAAAAATTCGCACCAAACTTCTGAACAAGAGACTGCAACTAAAGCAAGTTATATGATTATCAATAAAATTGCTAAAAAAAGAAAATTATTTTCGGAAGAATAATTTATAAAGAAATACATGGTCGTTACAAACGATATTATACGGTATGTCTTGATGTATTAAGCATAAATTTAGTAGTATAAGTATATCGCGACGAATAGAGTCTACAAAAGATCAGAAAATTTTTACTTTTTTTTTATGATTATCAATAAAATTGCTAAAAACAGCAAATTATTTTCGGAAGGATAATTTATAAAGAAATACATGGTCGTTACAAACGATATTATACAGTATGTCTTGATGTATTAAGCATAAATTTAGTAGTATAAGTATATCGCGACGAATAGAGTCTACAAAAGATCAGAAATTTTTTATTTTTGATGAGAGTACGGACAAAAAAATACGACGCAGTTATCAATTTTTATGTGCGCATGTGACGCGAACTTGTATCAATGAAACAAACGAAATACCAAATAACTGGTGAAGATATATTTGAAATGGTTAAAAAATGTATGTCATGGCTTAATTGATTAGTGTAACGACCAACGGAGCACTAATTTGACAGATAAAAATATTGGATTACTAAAAAAAGATCAGGATATATTAGTGCAGTTGATCCAAATCACATTATAATGTTAATCCATTGCATTATCCACCAACAAGTATTATGCAAAAATGTGCTTGAAGTTGATTACGTAACCACTAATGTAATAAAACTTACCGATTACATACGATCAAAAGCTCTTAATCACAGATAATTTATAATTGTTCTTGAGGATATCGAATCTGAATATTAAGAGATTCTTTACTACAGTCGCATCAGGTGATTACGCCTTGGAAAAGCTCTACGACGAGTGTGGGACCTTAGGCTTGATGCAATGGATGGATATGAAAAATAACACCGATTTTCTAAACAAATTTAAATGGGTTCAGAAAGAAATTGTCTTTATTTAAACAATACCTAACTAAAAGAGACATGATCATTTTCCTAAGAATTAAGTGAAATATCAAAAAACAAATATAGGTAGTTTATTTGTTATCTGATGGTATAATTAATACACCACATCCTCGCTTGGACCGTGAAGTTCTATAAAAGCCAACAAAATCACAGAAATCCCTTAGTCGCTGCCCTGGGGGCTTACGAGAGTAAATCCGACCTACCCTTCCGTTATAAGCACAAGCTCTCGAAGCATTATCTGTTGCCTGACTAGTCCACCTACAGTATTAGCTGGGACGACCAAGGTCTGAGTGAATGTGATGGAATACAAGTAGCCTGAACGAGTGGACTTGTTTTTGCAGAATAATTAGTGTAAGAATTGTTATCTAGTTATAAGTAGTATGTAGGTGTTAATTATTTCTAAGATCTCATATATTAAGATTGAATAAATAAAATAAAATGATATGTAGGAAAATAAGTTTAAATAAGTGCATAAATTATAACATATAATTAAGATTAGTTAAGTAATAAATTTGTATATAGGTATAGCCTTGACAAATGTTTGTATAGTAATTTACTAGTTTAATAAAAAAAAAAAAAATTAGTTTTGTTGAAGAATTTGATCGCAGATTTAGGGACTTTAGGAAGATAGAAAAGCATTTATCAGTAGTTCGAAACCCATTTTCTGCAGAAATTTATGGTGTACGGTGATCCTAGTCTTAAAGATCTTTATAAGAAAAAAAGAATTGGGAATTTTATAGTTTGCTGGATAAGAAGTTTACAAACCTAAACGTATGGTATTTACGATGAAATTCTTAGTAATTTTCACTTCAACGTACTCATATATTTGTGAACTGAGGTTTTCAGTTTTAAATTTAAATAAAAGCAGCCTTCGGACATCAATAACAGTTATCAGTTACTGATGAACATTTAAAATCACTTTTGAAAATATTTATACCTAACCAAATTTGATAAATTTGTCAACTAAGTAAAACATTGTCACTCGTTTCATTAAATATGATTTGGATGATACTTCTTATTTTTAAGTATCCATAGATTGTGTTAGTAATCTAACAGGAAAAAATAACTGAAGTTTTTGTGTATTTGGGATCTACTATACACTCTCTGATAATGTGGGCTGTGAAACTACCACACTTGTGCAGACACTTTTGTTTTTAATTTTTTTTTCAAATAATGTGGTACTAGAGAAAATTCCATAAATCATGGATTGCTTGCAGAATAACGCATCAATATTGTTAGAGCTCCAAATAGTTACTTTGAAAATATTACGACATGTGAGTCTGACAACCCAAAACGTTGATAGTAGCTGGTTGTGTTGATATACGAAGTATCAGAGGAAGATCTCCAACACGATGGTCAGACCAGGTGAAAGAAACTACTGATGGGTCCTCATATGAAACCTTCCGATAAGTTGAAGAAGAAGAATTAAATAGGTACCTAAGAGTTATTGAAGAAAATTGATTTGCATTTTTTTAAATTGATGTACGCTTTGTAATATATTCAAGTTGTCTAATAAAAATATTGTTTTTCATACGAGTGTTCATATTTAATTAAATTTTTCTAAAGACAAACTTTAATGAAAATGACGTAATTATTCAATGATATATTTTTTGTGTTATAATAAACAAGACGACAATGTTGCATAATTGAATTCATATGTACTCGTATATGATGGAGAAAGATTTTTATTCCATGGACACGTTGAGTACTCAGAATCTACAATATTTCGGACCACGAACCACGGACGCCCGCTGGAAACAATGATTGAGACCAGACCATAATCATAACCCGACAATCCTCTGAAGACGATGAAGGAAATTTCAACGAAATCTTTTTCAGAACCAAGTAAATTCTCCCTTTCAGCACCAACCCATGGATATATTGAGTACCTGAAATCGATGTTATGTTCAGATCTCAACGAAATTATCCTATAAAATATGTAAGTATTATATATAAGATCCCGTTTCCATATTATCAGGTGCATTTGTGCAGCCAAATTACACGGTAATGTGAAAAAAGATCCTACATCACCAGGATTAAGCGAAGTACTGCGGTCCACCGTTAATTTCGAGATTCATATGTGGCCTGCCAGCTGAAAAGTTTGCCCAGGCCTGGTCTTCATGTCCAATGTATACGTTCCCGGGAAAACTGAAGGAAATTCATGACGTCACTTCTAAGGTTGTATTATGGATGAGAAGTTTGAACCACTGATTGCGAGAGAGAAACCATACAGAAGAAGATAATTTCAATAAATATGTTATCTTTGTCCCCGGTCTCCCCGGTGTCCCCTTCTCTGTATTCAATGTATAATACAATATAAAATATCCTTTCCATTAATTTTAGCTAACAAACAATGCGTGTTTCTATTTCACCGGGAAAATAGTTTATTTATGGGATTATTAGTAGGCACGTGTAACATTTCGCTATGTGACCGAAAGTATGTCGAAACTTGTAATATAAAATAGTTTTGCCGGAGGAACACTGGAGGGTAAAACAATGTCATGCTTATCTACGTATATAGAAATTTGGCGTATTTCATAAATTGTTATTGGTTCCAACTACCGTATGTAATACTCGAAGTAATCAATGTTTCAAACATGCTTAGCTTTAATATAGCATGACTTTCACCTGACTTCATTGAAAAACACGATAACGCACTCTAACATATACATCCATAATTATTATGTGAATATTTTGATAATACCGCATATATTGCAATAATCTTGTGTAAGAATAACTTATTGAAACTCACGAGTTTTTAGTCCAAGTATGTTACATGTTAAAGAAAATGTTCAACTTGGAATATTTTTGATGCGATGCTATATTAAGTTTTATTGAAATGACTTCAAAAAACACATTGTTATAATATGGGAAAGCTTAAAGAAGTTCTGTTAAATTATTGGCTTAAGTAAAATATTGTTAATATTATTTTCCATTGAGCACATAAATGTCGTGTACAAATTTCATATTTGCCAGTTTTCTTAATGCTTTTTCAACGTAACCGACAAATTTTAATAAACATATAATATTATACTCGTAAGTCCAAGAGGACTTAGATTTTTTATTTACATAACTAAAGCGCTTTTAAAATATCTAGATAGAAAATATAAGTCCTAAAAGTTATATTAAAATTTTGATATAATAATAGATTCACATAAAAATTACAAGAAGTACAATTGGAATATTGTCGAAACGCTGGATGGATGATATTGATACTGTATTGTTTTGTATTACATCTGCGTTGTACATTTATTAATTTTATTCATTTAATTAATTTGCGACACAAGTATATTTTACATAATATACCATATACTACAATGTAGCGGATTTATTGGCATGGGCCAATCTCTTACAGCCGAATGAGTACATATTTACTTCAACTTTGACATAATTTTAGAGGATGGTGGCTGAATTGACAGAGAAATGAGTGTTTTATTTTTTTCTGTGTATTGTATTGGGTGTTAACATAAGTTGTGTCCGTTTTTTCCAAATTTAAAAATGAGCACCAAAAGTAAAACAAAATGGTAAATGTTATACGTCATTCGAAAGAAAATTTTCTGCTCTACAAGATATTGTGTTTGCTTTTACGTTTCATGTATTATTTTATTTGATTACAAGCCTTCAAAATGGAATATCAAGTAGACAAAAGTGAGCATTTTCGACACCTCCTTCTGTTCGCGTTCAATCGAGGGAATAAAGCTGCCAAAGCTGCTCGCGATATTTGCGAAGTGTACGGTGAAGATGCTATGAATGAAAGGACAGCTCGTCGATGGTTTTTGAGTTTCAAACACGGTAATTTCGACCTGAAAGACATGGAGCGTTCCGGACGACCAGTGGACTTCGATGAGGACCGCTTAAACCATATTATTCATGAAGATACCCTTCAAACCATCGTAGAATTGGCTGCGCAGATGAATTGTAGTCACATGACTGTATACCGTCATCTTAAATCAATTGGAAAAGTCAATAAGTTCGGCGCTTGGGTTCCACGTGTTTTGAGTGAAAACAACAAAAGTCAACGTTCGACAATTGATTGGAACGCTTTATGTCTTTCAGAAGGAGGTGTCGAAAATGCTCACTTTCGTCTACTTCACATTCCATTTTGAAGGCTTGTAATCAAATAAAATAATACATTTAACGCAAAAGCAAACAATATCTTGTAGAGCAGAAAATTTTCTTTCGAATGACGTATAACCTTTACCATTTTGTTTTACTTTTGATGCTCATTTTTAAATTTGAAAAAAAAAACAGACACAACTTATGTTAACACCTAATATATAGGTAAGTACTGAGTAATATTTTCACTGACTTGTTAATGTGACAGAATTGTGCATGAGATGAACACTGGTAATTGGAATTTTAATCCTTGTTATTATTTATAAATAATATGTTTTGCGTGAAAATCTTAATTAATTTTCTGTAAGCGTTCTTTTAAATAAAAATAAAAAGCTACCAGAAAGATGTTAAAAGGCCTGAAGTGAAATCAGACTGATGCCCTGTAAAAAAATACGCCATCTCTGGGTCGGAAAACTCGTGTCTTACTATCTAGGCTACGGAAAAGATCCCATGTGGTGAGATCCAGATAAAAAAGCACCACTTGTATTTGTTTTATTTTTTAAACATCTGAAGTTTCAGTTATGCGTCACTTTTGGATTGAGCCCGAGGCGTAGTCCCGTTCGCTCGCTCCTAGTCACACCCCTGATTTGTAGTCATGTTTATAACCCATTCTACACGAAAAGATAATGATTTCCTTTCAATTTTAAAGGAAATCATTATCTTTAAATTTTGAAAGATAAAAAATATTTTATAGGTGCTGTATATAATAAATTCTATGAAACATAAATACAATGCATAAATTTGTCAGAAAATTCGCGATATATATACTCGTAAATATTTATTATATTAATTAGGGTGACACATTTGTTTTCTTTATATTTACATACATGCATTTTTGACCAATCATCAACATATTTTACGTTTTGTATTGATCGATAATAACGCAGTGCTTGTTTCTTATTTCACATTTAAATTGAACACATGAACACGACTGGTATGTTGCATTTACCTCAAAAACATTAGAAGTTTTCACAAAAAGTGGGAAAGATAATTTTTATTAAAAAAATATACAAAATTTAAAATACTTTCTTGATGCCTCATGACTGAGGGTTCTGACTATGTTAATAATGTGTCCGTTCGCCTTGCGATACTTCCCAACATTTTTTAGTTCTGCGCCTTGGAAACATTACCAAATAGAGACGTTCGCATGTCTATTCTCTAATGGCACATTAGCATATGGTTGTTGCATTATGTTCTCTAAAATTTCTCCATTTCTTTCGTTAGATCATTATGAGTCTGTCAAATATGCGGGAAAAGATTGAAAGGAGCCGAATAAATGATGTAGAAATGCGTGCACTGAGAATAATGCATGGGATATATGACAGAATACGGAATGAAGTGATAAGGGATGAATGTGAACTTAAGACTGGTGTATTGAGTTAGATGAAGAATAACACTTTGAGATGTTTTGGGCATGTGGAAAGAATGAATGAAAAAACACTAACTAAACAATTATGACAATACAGTGCAAACGGGAACGGAAGGCGTGGTAGAGAAAGATCAAAAAAAGTATGGTTGGATCAAGTGAATTATATTTTGAATGTAGGAAATACAAGAGGTCGGAAAAATCGTAGGAGTTGTATGAGAAGAGGTATGAATACGGAAGAGACAAAATATGTTTATTAAGATAGGAAAGTCTGGCGTTCTATTATTTCTACTTACCCCAATAAGAAAACTCTACCTTTGCATCCGTTATAATAAAAAAAATGTAGAAAACATTTAACTGACAGTTGTTCCACTTTTTTCCGATTTCCAGAGGAAAAAAGTGTTTTGTTTGTCTATCTATTCGTATGTTATCATCATAATCGTCAGCCCGGTCAAATCAAGTGTTCGATATACATAATATGCTTCCCCTCTTCTCGTCTACTAGTTCCTATCATGACAGGCCTACTCTACTATACTGCTTCCAGTTGCTCTGAGCCGCTTTTCTGTCATACAACCATCTTGCTAGGGGGTTTTCCCTGTCCTTTGTAGTCTTTCCACCATTTTTTGGGTCCACTTATCATCGTTACATCTAGAAATGTGTATATTTCCGTAACGTATTTTAAGTAAATTTAGGAATAGTGAATATAAAAAATATAGATACGAAAAAAAGAGTTTAAAATAACTGATTGTAGATAAAATATCTGAGAGCAAGACTCTAAACTTACATTCTTTTGGTGCATTATTCTTTTTGATTCCAAAAAGCGAGGAAGTAATTGAAACTAAATTAATAATTCTCCTGCAACTCAAAAACGCTTCGGTATTCATTTTATATTATTAGGAGCCAGAACTCAAACTTGACGAGGAATTGTACTGAACCAATGTATAAGTGTTCTTTGGTATATAATTCTAGTGAATCTACAAGACTTGTAATATATATCATACGTTCAAAGAATTATAATAAAATATTATAATTTAAAATAAGTATATTTTTTCTGCAATTGTAACTATATTCACAACTTATTATTCAGTTATGATTTCACTAATAATATCAAGCCTCTTTTTCATACTTAATCTGTCTTCACTGCATATTTGATTGCAAAAAAGAGGATCGGCGTAGATAAATTATTTATGGATCATAAAAGAGGGCGATCAGACCGTAATTTGCAGGTGATGGTTTAGATAGCAGAGTGCAATATACTTTACGAGTGTTTCTTATCAAGACTTTTAAAACAAAAGTACTTGACTTTCATCTCACTTAAGATATGTGTAATTTATATAATGCCAGTATATAATATGGATATTTGAGTAATCTAGTTTTATTGTTATTTTGAATGATTCAGATGCAAGAGATATTTTGGAATAAAAAATATTAATTATAATCAAAGGTTTTATATTCACAAAAATACAATACTGACTTCTCGCAGTTTATTTCAATGGTGAACATTTCGATGGTTAATAAAGGCACATGAAGATCTATAAAATAACAGCCATAGATGATATAATTACATTTCCAAAATATTTATCTAAATATTGAAATTTCTAATAACAATAACTCCAGAAGTACATAATACTCGTATATAATTGTTCTTGTGTTGTTATAATTGACAAACAGATGAAAATAGGAGTATTAATATACTACATACATATATAGTAAACGTATTTTCTTTATCAAAGGATTAATCTACTACACTTTCGTTGAATACAGTACAGTACAGTCTGACAGGCTTACTCTCTTCCAGCCAACCAGAAACGTGTTAAACAAGCTTTAAATAAATACCAGACTGGAATCCTTTCTAAAAAAATCTTTATTCCAACGCGAGATACGATCTAGCAATCCCTTGGTTGAAAGACAGGCGTCTTACCAACTAGGCTACGGAGGTCATCACAAATATTGTCTGTAATAAGAATGTTGACATATACTGAAATAACACTATCTTATGTTCTATATCAACAATATTTGAGGCTCTTGACCAAACCCTGTTTTAAATTGTTCTGTTTGTATGGCTTTAATTAACTTTTTGTCAATCGTTCAGATAATAATTAATCCCATTAATTTTTTTCAAGAATTTTCTTTGTTCCACTTTTGTTCAAATATTTGACATATGTAACATTAGTTTTTAACGCGATAGTGTCATGATTTTAATTGTTGAAATTTTGACACATTTTAATAATTTTGATTTCATAGAAATATTTTTTTCATGTCACATTTTGTTGCTAAACTTGTCTACGGTGTGTACGTATCAATCGAAGACATTATTGATTATATTAATTAAGTGTCTCAAATCCGTATTTCTTTCTAAATGTTAAAAATATCGATGTAAATGTAGAAAACTTAATATTAATTACTTATATCGAAAATTACGCAACTCATTTGTTTAATAGGCTGACTGTAACGACCTTAAAACTCAGGTATCCCGAAACCCCGGTCAGGCAAAGACGAATACCAGACAGCGGATGTCGAGTACACACGTGTCACACTTATGGGCAGCCGGGGGACAAAGGGCAGCCTGCCCTAGATAGCCCCATCTAGTAGGAGCTAAAGAGACGAACATCGTGGTAGCCTGTGTTGGGCGATTGATGAAGATCCGTTCGTAGACAATATGACATTTGTTTTTGTAGTTAAGTATATAAGGAATAAATTGTCTCTAGTTTGTATATAGATATAGTAATTAAAGTTACAGTTTAATAAGTTGTTTTCTAGATTATTAAAATTAAATAGTAATAACGCATTGTACTCGTATATAACCTTCGAATGATTGAGGGAAGTATATGGTCAATATTGAAAGTAGGTATAACGTGTGCTCCAGCCAACAGTGAAACTGATGAAATCAAGGAGAAATTTCGGAACGGTGTAAGAAAGGAGTTAGAATTAAAGAAGAATAATGACAAGTTTATATTGACAGGTGTGAATGCATGAGTTGCCGTTAAAAGGAAGTATTTGAATCAGTGTTTGAAGGGTTTGGTAATAACAAAAGATAATGGCAATTGGATAATTAAAGTATGTTTGGACGATGAACTTTTTGTGTCAAATATTGGGTGTTAACATAAGTTGTGTCCGTTTTTTCCAATTTAAAAATGTGCCCGCGATTGAACGCGAACAGGAGGTGTCGAAAAAGGCGCTTTATGTCTTTCAGAAGGAGGTGTCGAAAATGCTCACTTTCGTCTACTTGACATTCTATTTTGAAGGCTTGTAATCAAATAAAATAATATACGAGTATGTAACGTAAAAGCAAACACTGGATCTTGTAGAGCAGAAAATTTTCTATCGAATGATGTATAACATTTACCATTTTGTTTTACTTTTGGTACTCATTTTTAAATTGAAAAAAAACGGACACAACTTATGTTAACACCTAATACATTTTTTGGGAAAGAGGAAATCTTTGGTCGATAATTGACATTGTGTACGTAGAATCTTCACTGCAAAAACATTCTCGATACAAGAATTTTTGGGTGGAGATCTGGCACGAGTTAAAAAATGTCTGAAGTGAGAATTAAATGTAAAAAAATGCGGAATGACTTGAAGAAACATGAATTTAGAAAGAGTGGGACAGAGAATGAAAAATGACTAAATGTTGAAGAGTAATGAATTATACTGAAAAATATTTTGCTATCCTACGATATATGAGATGAAAAAATTAAGATATGCGCAAAAGAGAAAAAATAACATGGAGTGAATTTATTGTTTTTTTCTCTGTAATAATTTTCAGGTAAAATTAAGCGAGTAAAAAATCTAAATGGGTAAAAATCAGATTCACGATATAAAAGATTCACTTTTTGCGAGCTTCGATTCTCTGGTTAAAACTCAAAGCATTTCTCAGTCAGCCTCCCTCGCGCAGAGTAAAAAAATATTCAACTTCTTTGCTTGTGTATATACCATATCATCCGTATCAAAAGAAACTAATTTAGCCGCTGAGAGAGAGAGCAAAAGATTTCTTCCCATTGCTATGCGGGTTTTGCTGCCCTGGAATTGCGCACACTTAATAAGCTTGTGTGCATAATATTTTAGTATGCACTACTGATAATGCAGCACGTGCCGACTGTGTGTATTAAGGAACATGCACTGTGGGAATTTTCCAGAAAATTTGTAATGTTTTGTACAAACGAAAATATGAATAGGTTTTTTAGTTCTGGTGTTCCGTAAAATGAGCTTTTTGTGCGATAAAGAACGCCTTATGCTATCTTTTCTTTTATTTCTGTGTACCTAAATTCGTGTTGATAATGTAAGGTGATTAAGGAGTCTATAGGGCTAATGTTTTAAGGAATTTCGAGTGCCTCGACATTTTTTTTATTTAATGAAATTATTTATGTCCCCATTATAATATAAGAGTATTTTCGTTTTTTCAACAACCACTTAAAATCTTTGATAATATTGTATTTGATAATTGTATCAATTTAACTTATAATGATTTTTAATAAACTTATATCTAATTATAAGATTTACTTCGTAAAAATTCCTAGTGTAAGTGGAATTACAAAGAAAATCTAATTCTACTTAGTATAGTATTGTATAATATTACACATTTGTTGTGTACAGCAAAATCCGGCAAGCTTACTTCAACGTGTTATATCTTTCAATCAACCAAAATGTGTTAAAGAGACCTTAAGTTAAAACTAGACTGGAATCCATATTAAAAACTGGATTTCAATGGGAATCAAGTCCGTAACACTCGAGTTTTAAGATTGGCGTCTTACCAACCAAGCCACAAATTTCGTTTATATTTTACGGAGGTTCATTAAGTCAAACAACTTTTGGGAGGTCTTGTCACAAACTTGGATAAGACCTCTCAAAACTGTTTGTTAATCTTCATTGTTGTAGGTTGAGATTTGCTGATTGCAGATTAAGCCTTGTATTATGGTACTGATTTTATGTGTGTAACATATTTAAAACCATGGAATATTTAGAGTGAAATGAAGAGACGACATTCTGGCGGTAAAATGATTAGAATGGGTTTATAGGCCGATAGATAAGGTGTTGTGAAAAACTATGAGATAAGTCTATATTTTTTTCATTTGAACTGACAGTGACTGACGATGATATTGTTATTTGAGACAAACTTGCTAGTTAAAAATGCAAAAAAGCAACGACGACTGATCTGAGTCGTTATACCTAATGAGGTGTGATATCTGAAAAGCTAATAAACAACATGTTATGTTTAAAGTAACTGTTAATATCTAAAAGTAATACAGTTTTTAGATAAAATTATCCTAAACCAAAATTATTCATATCATTTTCTCGAGTTGAGTTTTGGACATATTTTTTTTCACGTATTCCTTTCACAAGTGTTTGTAAGAAAGTGATTAAACTAGAATTAAAAAAAGAAAACCGATTCAATAGTTTAAACATATTTTATATTTCTCCACTAAAGCTTTGAAAACATTTAAAAAAATGGGCTGCAACAGGAATTTAACCCGTATTTCCCCGGTTGTAAGAGAAGCGTCTTACCAACTCGGCTATGGATATTGTCACGTTGTCATTTGCAAAAATGTATCAAATAACCAAATATTGCAAGAAAACTTTCTCCTTATAAAAATACTTTCTTTCAGTTAGTATACCACTCACTTTTTCGTTGAAACATGACATCAGATATATCAAAATACTACTCTTGTATCAAACAATGATCATTTTGCCTCAAGATAGCCCAGGGAATGGAGTTATAAACACTTGTCGCGATGATCAAGTGTAATTATTGGAATAAGAAACTCATCACCTGTTTAACATTTCTATATATGTAGAGTTAGTTTCACAAAGTTAAAACCGAAATTTGATGAATAAGAGATTTCATTTTATAATAAGATTATATATATTGTTGTTTGTTGGCCCCTGTCTGTTTTAAAAGACGACGAAAGCTTGGGACTCGAGATATATTTTCTATTGACTATGGATATCGATTCTCGATTCACAGATACGGCTACATCATCAACGCCACATCGAGTTCTGGTCCGGCGGTATTGCACGCTTCACCCTCTTTCGCTAAAGTTAGCGGTTCTCAAGTTTATTTTCATCACACGAAGAACTCGGCGCCATAGATTTTTATCCTTGGCGCAATCTTTCCACCATTCGAAATCTACGTTACAAGACTTCATGTGTCTTTTACAGATATCTTTGTTATATAGGTGCTGTCCGGCGTGGGATGTTTTGGCGTTGTATACACATATGTATCATTAATAAATAACTTTTCAGATGTCAATATCTTCCATATATTAAATATTGAGCTTAATAAGCTACAGGCATGGCCGAGCCGAGCCTCTTTATAAGGTAGCACGAGTATCATTGTTATTGTTTGTTACTTTATTATATTTAGACTTTTATAATTTTTTTTGTCACAAGTATTTTATTAGATATTATTGGGTTTAAACGGTATAAAATGCAAAAGAAAATAAATATTGATTAGAGAGTAGCGTAATCAATAAGCGATGATGAGATAAACTAAATAGTTTGCGCTTTACAAGATTATGTGTGTCAAGTTAGTAATAAAATGTTGAACTTACTGGTCTAAAGACTGATTGAGAATTTCACAGTTGTTTTTAGACATTAAATAAGTTTTAGGAATTATAACTCACTAATAATAGTAAATTTTAGTTGATAATTCGACGTTTTAGGCCGATCGCTAAACTCATCAAGGACAATCTATGACCAGTCAGCTTCTGCGTGAAAACGGAACGTGACTCCTGAGGATGGGCTGTGCGATCAGATTGAAACGAAATTGTCTTTAAGACATTATAATACACATTGAATAGTAATTCATAAAAATTATTTTCCTGGTTTTAAGTCCAGGGACTCTATAATTGCTTTTTAGTTTAATAATAAAATAAATTTAATACTATTTCCAGCCCATGTTATATTACTTGTCTTCACTACAAAGATCTCTGTTTTCTTCATCGTGTGATGAGAAGCTAAAATTATTAAGGTTACAAAGATCTCTGTCTTCTTCATCACTTGATAATAAGCTAAATTATTAAGGTTACAAAGATCTCTGTCTTATTCATCATGTGATGAGAAGCTAAATTATTAAGGCTAGAAAGATCTCTGTCTTATTCATCATGTGATGAGAAGCTAAATTATATGTATAAAATGTGTGTTAGTGGTCACAGGTAAATAAATAAATGGGTTAGTGGCTACTAAGGGAAGACGTTGGTGTTTGAAAATTTTGAGGAGGGTACAACTATTTAAAATTACTGGATTATAATTTTGAGATCTAATTTAATACTTTATCTTAAGTCGAGAATCCCTAAGGATTTTATAATACTTAACCTCCCTGGCTACAGCCTCCTTATAGCCTATTTCTGTAGAGCATCTTTGCGTAAGTTAAATTTTATGTATACCGGTAATCCTAATATTATTTGGAATGTTATTTAAATGTGTTATTAAAATGAAGAGTATACTTTCTTAGTGAATTAAATTATGAAAAATTTCCAGAAAACTTGGGGTAGGTATTTGATGTATTTTTCAAAGATTAATTAGTTATTTTAAAAATCTTCGCTAAACTGTTTTAATTGGTACGGGCGATGTTTATGCCGGGAGTTGCATTTTTAATTACTCTAAACGAAGGTTAAACTAAGCAGAGCTGACTTCTTTATTCCGAGCGAGTTCATAAAATATGAAATAGAGTAGTAGCTTTGAAATCTCGACTCCTACATATTTTCATTCAACACACAGTCACAAGCTAATTACGGAGAAGGCTTTTTCGTGAAAAATTCATATTTTCAACAAAAAAAATGTGAAAATTAAAATAAGACAAAATTACGAAATGAAGTACTTTGTGAAAAGTAAGACTGTAAAATCATTACCAAATGCACAAACTAGATGTTAATTCATTGATGTAAGAATAGATTTATTCTTAGAAGTTCAGGTATTTGTGGCTTAGTTGGTTGGACGTCTATCGTCCATCCCGGGGATAGGGGCTCAATTTTCGATGTAAACCAATTATTTTAAAAGTGTTTCAATCTGATTTTCGCTTAAGGTCAAGTCAACATCTTTCTGGCTGGTTGGAAGAGATTGCCTTACGATAATAAACCCGCTAATTTATGCAAATAAATCTGATCGTCTCACTTCGATGTACCATCGAATCCTGTACTTCGGGAGGTCGGTGAGTTTGCTGGTGTGCAAACTCCCTTAAAAAAACAAACCCTACGGCACAGTTCCTCGACTACGAGGCTCAGCAACGACGGCGACAGCGAAAGTATTATAACTACAATGCATTTTTCTCTTCTTAAATGTATCATTGAATTTTTTTTCGTAAATGTCGCTAGAGAGATAAATGAATGTTAAATATAAATAATTAACACATTTATGTCATAAGGAACAACAAACAGATGAAATGTTTAATATTATTTCGTAGTATAATATCCCTTGAGTGTTTTTATTATGATTTTATTAAAGTAGTCCATTTAGTATGCTTGAAAATATGTTGCAAACCGAGGGGAAAATAGTGAATACTGTGTTTACTATTCACCTGAATATTAGCACTGGTAATATTCAGGCAAGTATCAAGATTATAACGATATAATAATGATGTGGGACGATAAATTCAATACAACTCGGCTGGTTAATAAATAAAAATCCAGAGGTAATTTTCAAAGAACGCTTGCCGCTGAGGGATTACCTATTCAACATAATTTCATACGATTGATCATGCCTCTTGGAATGGTCAATTGAGATGTATCAGAATGATTCAAATGTATATATTTTGTATGACGTCGTGTACCAGTATTTGGTTGCCAATTTTAAAATAACTACATTTAGAATATATATTAATTGAAGTTTATGACTCATTTTAAAGGCATTAAAAATCACGATTGTCTCTGAAACACTAATTAAATACGACAGAGAAAATAAGAGATAGACTAATGTTACATTTTAGTGTGAGTTTTATTTCTCTTTATTATTGCTCGTCAACGTTTACAGTCGCTTAAGTGCTTAAATACATTTTGAAGCTCTATTCCCAAACGAAATGTTGAGAATTAAATTACGAATTTGAATTTAAAAAGTACTTCTAAAGAGAAAATAGAATGCAATTAATTTCAAAAATATAGTTTTCAAAGTGTGGGCAGTCAAAATATTGAAAATTATATTATTAACATATTTATCATCTTGGAATATTTGAACGAAACAAAATATAATCTAGAGCAAGTTCATTATAATCCTAAAACAGATCTTTACTGGCTAAAGTTTTTGAAAGCGTTTAAAAATTACATTTTTAAAAAATCCAAATGAGATTTTCGTAAAAAAATGGATAAACCGGATAGATAAAAAACAACAAGGCCCGAATTTACAGTCCAGCCTAATTATTAAATACGTATCTCTTACCTTAGAATTTCGTGGTTTGTATTCAGAGTCGGATCTCATACGCTCCAAAATTTAAAGTGAGATAATTATATCACGTGATTATCTTATTTAACATTTTAGGTAAATCTTCGCTAGTAAAATCATTATCCATCGTGCATAGTTTTGGAAATCACTGGATTATTCTTTTTCTCGAAGAAAGTTTTTAAAATTATAGGTAAGCAGCAGCTCTAACGAGTATCGAGAGTCGTGTTGATAATGTAAGGTCTCTTACTAAGATGATTTGAAAAAAATAATGAATCGTGGTAACTGACTTATGCGAATGTAGAGTTTGTGATGAGGACTTGTTGGACATTATTTTGATGTGAAAAAAAATAATGAAGATTTAGTATTTAGTGTTAAGGTCGGACTATAAATTCAAATCTTATAAGTATCTACTTTTCAATCAAAGAATCGTTGACCCGATATTAGAAATAATAAGAAGTTAAAAAAAACAAAACATACGATGCTCGAGAGGCTGGACGCTGAAATTATTCAGAATCTTGATTGCCACGCGAGGTACGGTAATATACAAACCAAATGCACTATAAATAAGATCAGATAATTTTTCAAGCATAAATGGATTTCAAGTATCATATAAATCCTTTGTATGAACGATTTACCCATACTAATTTATCATTGTGAATAAGAGTAATTTGTAATGTATATTAATTATTGACTGTACATTCATTGTCTTATTTATTGAGATGATATTGTCTAAGCAAGGAGTAGATCATAAAGAAGGTTTAGCAGATTTATGGAGGGATTTCAGAGAGGAGACGGCCACTCAAGATAAATGAGCCATCAGAGCGTGGCGATCGTGTCTAGTTAGTGAAATATAATTTGGCTGCCGAAACTAAGCGGCTCGGGGGTGAGAACAGAAAAGGTCACGCGTGGGTGAGTCTGAAGAAACTGAATATACTTTAAGGCCAAGAAGATATTGAAATATGCGTCATAACCGGTCTTGTTTTTCTTGAAGTAGGCATTGCAAATAATTCAGGTTCGTAAAATCCACGGTATCATTAAATAGAAAACATTCGCAAATCGGTGTTCCCAGTTGTCACAATAATTAGGTTCTTGTTTCTTCTAATTTATTTTATAGGTTATTTTAGTTCTTAAAATTCTATTGTTGTAACAATTCTATTGTTGTAAAACTATGCACGATATTCCCTTTAACATTAAATCAAATTATTGGGTGTCATTTTAGTGGAATTTTAATTTTTCTCACATCATATATTTATTTGTTGCGTTAATTTCGATTGCATCACCATGTTCATAATTTAAAAGAGATATTCAATTAGTATTATTTGGAATGGTCACTGCCTAGATAATATTTATTGACTTTTTTAAATTTAAAAACTGTTTTGAGGAATTTATTGTTTATTTTCAGTAGTTGTGTAGCATCTAATTATGCAGGGCTCATTATTTATAAGCGGTCGTATTCATTTGTTGTCTTGTGGAGATTATGGTTTCAACACCGTTTGTTGTCTTGTGGAGATTATGGTTTCATCACCATTTGTTGTCTTGTTGAGATTATGGTTTCAACACCGTTTGTTGTCTTGTGGAGATTATGGTTTCATCACCATTTGTTGTCTTGTGGAGATTATGATCATGGTTTCATCACCATTTTGGATGTTGTAGATAGTTTTTATTGTATGACGTTTTTAGATGATTTTTTTGTTAATAAAATTATTATCCATCGCGTATAGTTTTGGAAATCACTAGATTTTTTGGTTATCTCTGGAGAAAAAAATATATAAAATTACATGTCAGCAACAGTCCTATCGAAGGTCGTGTTGATAATGTTAGGTCTCTTGCTAAAAAAATGAATTATTGTAAATGAATGACTGACTAATGCGAATTTAGAGTACGTGACAAGGAGTTATTGGACATTACTTTGATCTTGGACATTACTTTGGCTGTTGGGATTATGATATATTTAAAATAGTGTATGAGATGGCTTTGATTTTATAAGGAAGGAAATATTTCAGCTTTGTGATTTTAAATGTATTTAAGGAAGGAAGTATTTAGGATCAATATATAAAATTTGTGATTAATGAATGAGACCACTTCGTCACAGGCTTTGCTTAGTGAAGTGGTTCACTATATTTACAATTTGTTTACACTGTTATGTACTGTATGGTTCGCCTTTCCATTAAAACGATGTTAATTTTAAATGATGTATTGTGGATAAGAAAAATAAATATACATACATACGTAGTGCGTTATGTTTAAACATCTTCTTTTCAAAAAAGTTGCTGAACATTTGTAGCATTTTTGGTGAGACGAACGTCATGGAAAATAATAAAATCACTTTTTATTTTAATATTATTTGTCGAGTCTGTCAAGACAAAGAGAGGACTAAGTTCCCAAATAATTGATCGTAAATTTAAAAAGAAGTCTTCTTCGCCCTCTTCACCTCAGCCCTCCGTTCTCCGTCCCCAGGGCCGGTTAAGGGTGAGGCGAGAGGAGCACAGGGTGATTTATTGATTCAACCTTATTTCAGATTAAATTTCTCAGTGGAGAAATTGAAAAAAGTTAACAATTTGATTACTTCTTTCTGAGACAGTATATTATTTTCATATTGAACGAATAGCGTTGCAATGTTTCATGAAAATATCTAAAATGTGTACTTAAAAGCACGATTTTCTTAATTCGCAATATCATAAAGACTTTTGAAATGTTGAACCTTTTGGTCAACTAGTTGCTTATTCATTAAATAATATGTTTATTCATTCGTATTGGTTGCTGGACGTATTGAAGAGCGTGGTCGGGGCATAAAATTTTCTATGGTACCATTAATCGAGCCTTCGTGCTTTAGAATCACTGGAGTAGGTATGGAATTCGTAGTTCGTCATCACACTCGTTAGCAATACTTCCACACGTAAACATACAAAAACAATCACACACATCTGGGGCATCTCCTGGGGCATACCAACTAGACCAAGTGGGTTGTCAATATGTTGAATTAATGAATGAAAGTAATATGGTATGAAATCAGTATAATGTAAACAAAACCAAATTAAAAAATCTGTTACAGTATAACAGAAATAACAATCCATTCCCTCTGCCTTATCCAATTGGTCTATGATGCGATAGTGTTCATAATGTATAAAAATATGCAATTTAATTTAAAGGTAGAATTTCTCTCAGATGACGAAAATGAAAACTTTTAATTAAGATATGAGTTATTTTTCTTTGAAATGAGATATAATAGTAAAATATTAAATACTAAAGGATAAACAGGATAAATGACCTTTTTCGACATCACCTGCAGTAAACACCATTAGCGTAGCGTATCATCTTTTGCTATACATAAATATCGAGTTTGTAGTTAATTAATAAGTTTCTAACAATAATTATAATAATATATTTCAGCAATGGTGTGCAATGCAAAATAAACCACATAAAAATATGCAAAATAAACCACAAAAAAATTACAAATATGTAAATTATTGTGACAATAAACATTTGTCTCTAATATTTGTTCTTCGCGTTCTCTAGTGGTGCAGCATACATTGTTGACTTCCAATAACTCATGAGTTGTCAATTCATATTATGAATTGACAACTCTTTATCATTTTTTAAAATTATTTTTAAAGAATAGATATGACCGAATTAAAAGGTATTCTTATACCCTCGTACACTAGGAGGAAAAAGTGCCTGTGTAGCGCGGGGTTTAAATCGACGACCTTCTAAACGATCGTTACCGCGCGGTCCAGTGCGTTACCGCGTGGTCATGCACCTCACATTAATTATATGCATTTTAATTATATGCGACGATTAATAAGTTGTTAGTTTATATTACACACTCATGTATTCTCCATATGTATGCGTTGACTAAAAATTGGATCTAAACTTGGCAAACGATCCTGAGCAAACATACCTGAAGCACTAATAACCCACCGATCGAATTTATCATCCTTTGTGAATATTCTTGATGCTATCAAATATCATAAAGTAGTGTCATCGGTGCCAATAGGTTGCTGAATAGTTAGCTTGTTATTCATGATTAACTTTCAGGAATTTTCTACTAGTATTTACTTAGCGGTGCTCATGAGTTGTTTTTTTTCGTTAAAAACACCAAATATTCTATTGATGTGGCTATAATTTTTCGAAACAGCACATACCTTATGTATATCCTGATTAAAAAAAAAGATGTTTGTTTTTCTTTGTGATGTCATGTTTATAAATTTTACACAAAGATAAAATAACTGTTTTATTTGCTTTATTAAAAAATCCAAGTTATTTATTAGAGTTTGTTTATTGCGAAGTATATTGATGAATATACACGATTTTAATAGTTATCTTGAAATTATGAATATAATGGTATGCAAGATTTAAATACTAGATTTAAAAATGCACCAAAGCACCTTCATCAAAGTAAAGCTTTTGCTAAATATGTTGAGGTAGGTATATTTTCTAACCTGTCGAATGTCAAGAATTTCGCTAACATTTCTAAGGTTATATATTTACATATTTATCGAAGTGCTCTCTACAAAGGGTTAAAGATCTTCTTAACTGTACAAATATGTAAAGCAAGACTTCCAAATACACGTTTTGCAAATCAGAGGCAAACACATGGGGGTAAATTGCTTCGTAGATAATCGAGTAGTACCCATTATTGATATCGCGAATTGCATCTCCCTATGACGATTTGCACCTCTCTCATTCAAATAGTGGCGGTTATGCAAGAAATCACAAAACACATTTTTTAAATAACTTAATATAAAATCCTGAGAGTTTCCAGCGATGACGTTATTTGGATTACCACTGAATAGTGTTGTGGTATGAAGAGTTCCATGACCTAGTCGGTAAGATGATAATATTCCAGTCATGCTGGTAACTATTTTTTTAAATGGGTTACATTCAAATTTTCCCAAAATATTACTTTAAAATATTTCTAATCGGTTGAAAGAGATTGTCACATTGCAATAAACCCGCTATATTTTTCTGTACAAAACGAAAATGTGAAGTCGCTATGTGCCTTTTAAAATTATTTTTTCTTACTGATTTTAAAAGTTTATGAAAAATAAAGTTATCGTGTTTTTTTATTTAGTAGTAAATAATAATGAAAATTTGAAATTCGGGTTCTCGTAATGTACTCGTATACTCATCGAGCAAGTGCAGGCAATATAAATGACGTAATGTACTCGTTAGGGATGTTGCGAATGCAAACTTTTTAACATCCGCGGATGCGGATCTTAAGATTTTTTTAAGAAACTTCGTATGGGTGCAGAAATAAGATAAAAAGATAGTAATCTTCAATATTTTTATTAAATAATTAAATATTTAGTAATTAAAGTAAAAAAATGGTGCATTATACGAGTATTTAATAATTATACTCGTATTTAATAAAAAGTAATATCGCCGCCTTTTCAGGTTCCAGTCTGTTTGACAGAGGTTCATAAATTAAACCCACGCTACTGAACAACTGTTCACTAGGAACACTGGCTGGGCTGGGCTGGGCTGGTTGATAATATTTTCAATTCTTCTCGATGAACGCTCCACCATTTAAGTGGATTTTCATTTATATTGACCCTGTTTTTATTGCGGTAAGATAGCAATTCCTTCTTGAGTACAGCGTCAGCGCTACCATTTTCTGGTGTTTCTTGACTCTCATCATCACTTGATGAATCCAGCATCATGGCAAGATCGTTTTTTTAGTTGAGATGCGGTTGATTCAGTCTGGCTTTCTGACCGTACCGGACGTCCCTGGTTGTTCCGTATCTTTTTTCGAGGAATCTCTCATTCTCATTCTTTTAGCCCCTTCGGAATTAAGAGAACCTGAAACGTCATCCTCAGTGTTTCTCATCTTCAAAATATCTTCTTTAATCTTTTCCTCGGTCACTGGTGTAAAAAACTTGTGCTTATAGCGAGGATCTAAGTAGGTGGCAATGACATATAAATTGTTCTCTTCCAACAAAGTAGAAAGCTTTGCTAAAGGTTCAGTTTTCAGAGTCGTTACGTCTAGTCAAATAGGATCAAAATCGTGTGATCTTGTTAAATGGACATCAAGTTTTTTCCAAGCATTTGAATTATTGGAATTACATATGGAATAAGGACATGAGAGTGGGTTAGTTCCCGCGTGGCTTCCTCGAAAGGTTTTAATAACTCAATACAGCATTCAATGATTTTCCACTCTTCTGGCTAAATAGGGCCAATCTCACTGTCATTGATATAGAGACTTCAGGCATCCTTTACCTTTAAAAACGCTCAAACATGTAAAATGTACTGTTCCACCGCGTTATACAATCTTGGAACACTTTGAGATGCGGTTGATTCAGTCTGTCCTGAATATTTTGCAGTTGTTTCTGAGCGATAGTGGAATGGTTAAAATGAGTCGAAATTTTATTAAAAAAAACAATAACAAACACGTTGGATCTTGTCATCGAAATCTTCGCTCCTACTGGTCAATGAGCACGTGCTCACGGCACGCGCCACTCGCCGGTCCCACCCAATTTCTTTCTTGTCGCGACCTGCGGTATATCTGCATCCGCATGAACATCCGCATTGATTATTGCGGATGCGGATACAGATGACCAAATCCATGCGGAAACTCCGCAATTGCGGCTGCGGATGCGAATATCCGCAACATCCCTAGTACTCGTATACTTATCGAGCGTGCAGGCAACATAACTGACGCAATTTTTGTACTTTCCAAATTATATTTTCATTACAAATGCGCGATGTAAAAGAGTTTTTTTTTTAATATCATTGTTTTCAACGTTAAGGAAAATAATTTTAACATGTGATGAAAAGACAAAACTTGCACAAAATACACCATAAAAATAAAAGTTTTTCTGAAAATGATAAAATAATGAGTTAAAAGTAACTTTAGGCAAAAACAGACATGTTGCATATTTTAAGTTACGCGTTTTTACACATGATAAATCTTAAATGTTACGTTTTTAGTGCTAAATTAACTTCTACATAATATTATATAATCTCGTATGATTCAAGTTTAAAACGTTGTTTTAAAATATGTAATCTTCTGAGATGAGTTTTGGCAGTTTGCAGGATTCTCTGCCATCTATCTGTCTCAGAAAAATCCCTTTTCTATTTGGTTATATTAAGTGTGCGGCGGTTCCGTGTCACTCCATCCACCCATCTCAGTTTTGGTGAATTCCCTTTCCTAACATTGCCTTTCTTAAAGGGTTAGTTTCTGGCCAAGTTAGCGCAGCCTAGCAATATTCATTAATACCATAGAAAGGGGATCAAACATTGGAGTTTTATTCAAGCTTACTACTTACTAGTGAAGTACACAATAGTGTAAATACATTTAATAGATAAAAATCATAGGATATCCTCAAAATAGTCCCAGCATCTTCATGGCCTTATCACATGTATCAGTAATAAGGTCAGTAAAGGACAACTGTAAATCAAACACAATCCCCAGGTCACCAATTTGCGATTCTCGCAAAGTCAAAGAGTGGCTTATTTTATAATCATAATGTATGAAGGACTTTTACTTAGGAACAGTAAGTACCCGACACTTATTGATGTTCAACTTTAACCTATTGATCCCACACAAATTGTACAACCTGTCAATATTGCACTGTAAAATTACGCAACCATCAACAGACTGAACAATATGATACATTTTAAGATCATCTGCAAAAAGCATCACTTCAACAAAATCATTGACAAACATAATTAAAAGCAAATAACTAATGTGAGATCCTTGAGGTACCCTACTTGTAGCTTTAAATGCCAAAAATTAGCGAAAATCAACCCTAACACTTAGCATTCTATCCGACAAGTAGATATTCAACAACTCTAAATATTGCCAACTTTTTCAACTTCATTAGTAACAACATGTGGGAAACTTTATCAAAGGCCTTACTAAAATGTATATATACCACATCAGTTTGACCTTTACTAGCCATTGAATAAGCAATATAATTTCATACACAACAAGGTAAGTTAGTATTGATCTACTAGACGAATCTATGCTGCTTGACATAAACTAAGTGTTGAATATTTATCATTATCTTATCTAAAACTATACTTTCCATAATTTTTGGGATTGTTGACTGAATACAAATTGGCCAGAAGTTTGATATCTCCGTTTTATCACCCTTCTTGATTACAGATATAAGATAGCCATTCTTCCATAAATTGGGAAAACGACGCTGGCATAGTGATTTATATAACAAGATACAAAGAAGACCCGCCAAATGGAAAGAGCATTGCTTAACAAAATGGAGAATACATTATCGGGTCCAGGAGACTTTTAAAACATCAAACTGTGTAGAAAAAGTAAAATTATAGAGTAGGAACAAACATTTTTATCAAATCATGAGGACATCTCACATTTATAAATATTCTGATTCTCCAAGAGAATTTTTCATATCAGACGATTAAACAATCAATTTGCTGTTTAAAAAGATCTAAATTTAATAAAAAAACTTATAAGATGCTTCTCTAAAAAGAAACAGAAATATTTTGATAAGGTAAGAAGAAAAAAATATGTTCAAAAGTATGAAGTTGTTATTTTTCAGACAGAATTTACAGAAAAAAACTTAACGTTTTCGTAACTTTTCTTTTTCAATGGGTTTTTATTTTGAGAAGTGGTTTAAGGAATTCAATTTTGATGTCTAGTTTAATAAAGGAAACATTGGAAAATATGGTGAAGTTTTATTTTGTAATTATAATTACAGATGGGTTGTCCATTTTGAAAAAAAAAAGCCCATTAAAACCAACATTTAACATATTTTCATTCGATGTTATTTATAGTGTTAGATCAAACAGAATTATTTTAAATAAACTTATTCAAAATTAAAATAATTTTATTCTAGCCGGTGTGAAGAGTGGTGAACACAATGTACAAAATAAATTTTACAAAAGAGACCAAAATATAACACATAAAAAACATTTATCATAAAATATAGGCACAAAAATAATCTTATCTGAAAAAAAAAAAATAGTTGGTTCTCTCATATTATATTTTCTCTTTTAATGTTCAAAGCAGTAGTTTTTACGCCAATTTTAAAAATTTGACACGACACCCTCCTCACCATATGGTTTTGATAATTTAATTATAAAATTCAGTAATATGGGAACAAAATCCAACGTTTCTTTTGTAAAAAGGTGTAAACCATTGTATCCTTAAAAAATAAATCAATGCCATATCGCAGTAAGGCTTACTTAATGGTTTACTGTGATTCAAAATATTGAAATGAGTTTATGTAAGCAAAAAAGTTGATGAGAATATACAATCAATGCTCTCCATTACAGATCTAGAACTTATAGTAAAAAATATTAAATAATCGTTCAAACTTAACTTATTTTTGGAACAATAAACGTAAGCAAACCATTGAAGATAAATCTGACGACCTCCGTGGCCTAGTTGGTGAAACGTCTGTCTTCCGACTCGGGAGTTGCGGGTTTGATTCCGGTTGGTACTCAATTTTATTAAAAAGGATTTCAGCCTGGTGTCATAACATTTATCTGATGGTTGGAAGAGATTCGCAAATGGCAATAATTCTGCCAGCTTTACAACGAAAGTGTAATAAAAAAACATTGAATTATTTACTAAGCTTACTAAAATAAAGTGATCGCGAATACAGAGACCAAGATGTATCTAAAGCAATGAAGCGGTAAAGACATGGGTGTGATATATTGTATTTTAAGGGCCCGCCTGCCGGACAGATGTCCGAGATTCGGCCCGGTCTGGGCCCAAGGCCCGGACATCTGGGCATATCGGGACCCGACTTAGACTAATCGGCTGTGAGGATTGGGCCGATCCTAGCCCTAATCTTTCAGGGCCCGGCCGGTCCTTGGTCCCTGGTCCCAACTCACTGATCAATAAGCCTTTCTTCACTCGCATCATAGATTAAGTTCAATCTATCCAATGAGGAGAAAATTTCACTTTTATTCCTTTAGTTCTGTTTGATGTGCATTTCATTTTTCGTATTCAAATGGTATTTTATCTGTTTTAACATATTCGAGGTAACCTAACTTCAGCTAGTATATATTTATTTTGTAGTTTTCCTTCAATTTTCTCTTATCGAATGAACTATGCCCACCTTAATAAATCGTTCCGTGTTAAATAGGCATTTGTATGCTAGATAATTAACAAATCATGAATGAATGTTATATTTAAGTACCACTTCTATACTAAATTTACCATTTACGCTCATATCCAATAACAGTGTGGGGATGTAACCAAAGTAATTTAATAATCTTGATATACGAGTATATTGTGTGATAAGTCTTCGAGACTGACTTTTCCTGTTGAATTGATATTATATTTAACCAATGGGGGTTTTTTTATTTCTGTTTTACACTTTCATTATACAATATAAAATACAACTTCCAACTAACCAGAAATGTGTGAAAGAAACCTTAAATGCAAATTAAATAAAAATCGAGAGGAGGGGAAGATGCAAACTCAGCAGACACACATGACACGCATGGCAACTAATGAAATGTTCACCATCCCTAGAGTTAAAACCTCTTTTGCCCAAAGGCAATATGCTTATTTGGCTCCCATTACATACAATGGCGTGCCGACTTCAATAAAAGTAAAGGTAGGAAAACCATTTAGACAGTCGATCGGAGCGTGGTTGTTATTGCGACAGGATTTTGAGTACTTGGGCTTTCAGGATGAATGACGAGTGGAAAGGATTTATGTGAGCTCGTGAGTGTGGGTCTCTTATTATTGTTTTAATTTTGGTTGTTATTGTATTTGTGTTTCTGTGTGTTTTTCTTTTTTTTGTTTTGGATTTGTTTTGATTTTTATTCTTATGATTGTGTGCAGTATATTGTGGGATGAATATTTTTGGTCTTTCTGGAGCGATAATGTGTGAGGAGTTGAGTTTCGCAGGATGTTTCCAGTTGTAGTTGAGTGTCACTGTTTGTCAGGTTGATGAGAGCGTGCAACGGGGTTTTTTGTGTTATCAAAAATCGGAAAGAAGTATCGATTTATTTTTTCATGCTAAATATCCTCAGTGAGATACAGGCAAAAGCCTAGTTTACTGGGGATACGACAAATGAAAGGCAACAAACCCAGATCCATTAAAATTATACGTCCAAATCAAATTACCTGTTGTTTTTTCTCAAATTGTGTATATTTCTTGTCATGTGTAATAATAAAAAAATAATAAAAATAAAAATTAGACTGGAACTCTATTTAGGAAATGATGAGTACAAAGGTACGAAGGTTAGCGTATTTTTTCTTTTTTTTTGTCATCCACCCACATGACTGTTCGTCAGCACTATACAGCTATAAATATATCATATATAACAAAAGTTTGAAACTTTAACATTTCTACTTGTAAATAAACATAAATTGATTAATGTTACTTACGTGAAGTAATGAAAGTTAGTCATTAGACATTATATGTACAATAAAGCGTCAAATTAAAATATAATTATAACTCATATAAAGAATAATCTGATGGGTTCAACGCCATTGCCTTAAGAGTGAAAACCAGACTGGTACCTATCTCTTAAAAATTGGGTGCTAGTATAAATCGAACGAGAGGTGTCTTACCAGCTAGGCCATGAAAGTATTCATTTTTGCCGAGTGAGAAACAAAATTTTAAATGTTTAAAAAAGGAAAATAAATGTATTTTCATGGTTGCATATTTTTTTCAAGTATGTAACTAAATGTTACTTGATTTAATTTGAAAGATGTTTTTTTAACTAAGCTGGTACTTATTTTGTGTTGTTTTATTTAACTAAGCATGTGTTTATTTTGTATTTTTTAAACTAGTTTATGACGACCTCCGTACCCCAGTTGGAGAAGCTTGTCTGCCGACCCGGAGGTTGCGGGTTCAATCCTCGCTGGAACCCACATAAAAAAAAGGATTTCCAGTTTGGTTTCACTTAGGGCCTCTTGAACATCATCTGGTTGGTTGGAAGAGATTGCCACATGGCAATAAGTCCGGCAGGTTATACTGAATACAACGAAAGTGTAATACAATAATACAATATAAGACATCTGCCTTATAATCCTGCGTTTAAGAGTTCGATTCGCGTTGGATCTTTTGTTATTAAAAGTTAATTAGAGCCTCGTTTTCAACATCTTTTTAAATGACGGGAAGATATGGCCATATGACAATAAATTAGTCAGCTCGTACTGTACACAAATAAGTGTAACTTAATATTTTTCTTTTCAATTTAGTTTTCGATTCGTGACTTATAAGAATTCAATTTACATTATTAAACCACAAAGGCAGCAGTGTTGATAAAAACTGAAAAAAAATATTACTCTAACATCAGTTACTCCACGAGTACACAAATAATTATTTTTTTGCGGCGTTTAAGCACTAGTACAATAAATCAATTCTGATGAAAACTACCCTCTACAAAATAGGTGTCGGGAACTGTCAGAAACGAACCTACGATGCTTGGGTGCTACAGAAACATACTAACCTCTAGGCCACGGCGACGACAAACCAAATATTTAAAAGCTGCCGTTTTTTCGAAAATATTGTCACATCAATCCACAATAACCCGGTTAAACTATCAGAATTGTAATATCACTTATTAATTTCGTATTTCTTATCACTTGATAAGAAATACGAAATCCATCGATTGCCTAAATATTTTATATGTAATACACAATATATTTAATATGAGTGAAAGTCATTTAAAAATAATCCAAACCTCATAATCTGCAGTAGTTATCATAATACTTAACAAATAATATAAATTAACTACTTGAAAAGCTTGATTGACACTTGACGAATTTAGATAAATCCATTTATGGGCCAGTTAAGAAACAAAAATCCCTCGGAGTGCGTATGTCGCTGCTAACATAGCGACACGAAAAAACCAACTAAGACCCTCAATTTCAAAAGAAGGCGTGATTTTTGGGAAATAACTTTTGTAAATTCAAAAGTGAAAATTTTTTAAACACAAAGAATCTGAGCTTTGTTCAAGTAATTGTAAAAATCTTGTCTTTTTGGTTGTCCCCTCAATTATAAGAATCATGATCATTAACCTTCGCTTTCCATTTAAAGACATCTGTTACCCTATGCAGCGCCTCTCGAAATGAACACCGTGCAGCCTTCACCAATGCAAGTTTTTACTTCTCAGATTCACATTTTCAGTGCGAAGTGACTATTCAAGGATGTTACGCTATGTGTTCAAAATATTTTTAGATCTTTTTTGCACACAGCACATAAGGAAGCGGATTAATGTTAAGATCATCAATAATGGATCGATTGGTTTTTCTGACTACTCATGGAATGCGTTTTTGTAAAAATTGTAAATACAAGAACCGAAATAATACAAAATTGGGTCGAGGAGGCAACAATTAAAATATTCTACGATAGTAACACTTCTAAGAGCGTGTTAGTAAAATTTATTACTAGTGACGTGTATTTTTTAAAATAAATATATAGAAAAAAAACGTATTTACAATTTTAAATAGTTCACGGAAAAAAATTTATTTCAATATTTTATTAAGTCATAAAATAATGATATACACATATGCTGAACACATACGTACATTCTATTTGAAATAACTTTTAATCCAGGCTCATATTAAGTACGTGAGAGCGTCTAGGTCTATAAAGAACAAATATTTTTTCCTTGTGCTTTCGTTTTATTCTACTTTATTAATCTTCGCTAAAGAAACATACACATGATGTGCATTATCTCAGCTTTTGATAACATTTTTTTCCATATATTCCCGCTTTCTCTTAACTCGGACCCTTTCAAAACTCGTTTTCTCTAGAAATAAAATTCAACATAATATTAAATGATATGTGCATACACACAGTATAATATAAAATAATACATCTTAATTGAGATGTTTCATAATGAAATTTAGGTTACAAACTATGAAAATCGTTAAGAATGTTATTTGAAATGATCATATTATAAGGAAACTAATAGTTTCATAACAAACTTAAGAAAATAATAAGGTTTGGGTAAAAGTTTTTAGACAACAATTTTGGCGTCGAAGCGAGTTTTGTACGTATTTCACTAAAATATAATTGAAAATCATAAAATTTCTCATAAACTTGGCAGAATACACTACAAAGTTTTTCCGACATAAACTAAGGATACTCTCCAAAGTTCAACTAAGTGGAAGGTGTTTCAGAAATAAATTAGAATGCTTTTTGCATAAAGTAAATACAAATTGACAACAGTGAACGGGCGTCAAGGATCTGCTGCCCATTTGCAAGTAGATGTTAGGAAAACAATTGTGCATTTTAAAGGAAAGCTCGAGCGTGGTATGTACGAGTATAATCTGGATGGTACACAAGGCAGACGGCAGGCTTTTTCCTTTCATTTGAATAAAGAAACGGCTGTGTTTTATGCAAATCCTTTTGGTCTCGAAAGTTTTTATGTTTCGAACTTCAAATTGATCGTAAAATTTAATTACACTTTTGTAAGATTTTAATAGTGATTTAATTAATTGAAAAAAACCTTAGCTTCTCATAAGGAAAACATTTTCAAAACTGTAAGGTATGATTTTGTTTCAATTATAAATTGCTCTAACTTAATTCAATTATAAATTGCTCTAAATTATAAAAATTGCTCTAAAAATAAGAAATATTGT
Source organism: Odontocerum albicorne (assembly GCA_949825065.1). Classification (NCBI taxonomy): domain Eukaryota; kingdom Metazoa; phylum Arthropoda; class Insecta; order Trichoptera; family Odontoceridae; genus Odontocerum; species Odontocerum albicorne. The sequence continues at coordinate 25,832,786 of OX463839.1, forward strand.
GATGGTGAAGGGCAGATGGAGGGGGGGGGGAGAGTGTGTGTGATGATGATTGTTTTTAGTGATGTGCTTTCAAACAAATATTAAAATATTAGATAGAAAATATCAATTGTAACAATAAATTTCAAAATAATATTAAATGATGATTTTTCAAAAATCGTATTTAAAGAAATTAATGAGTGAAATTAAATTTGTTATTGTTTTTAAAAGAAAAAATATTATATATAGTGCAATTCTAGTAATTGATGTTCAGGGCAGTTGTCACACTCATTACTCGATATGTTGTATCCACCCAAACTAGGATGATTTGTGTCATCAAATTCAAGTCATTATGCAATTATATGAGTCAATATAATAAAAACATTTTTTTATTTAAAGGGATAATTCTAGAAAATTTAAAATTTCAGCTGATTAAGTTTAAAAAAAATTACAATCGATCTATTATTAGTTGAAAAGTTCCACGAATAAAGAAGAGACGCAACATTCATTGGACGCGGCAAAGATACGGTTTTTAGTAAATCAAATCTGTCTCGCAGAGAACAACCAAAAAACACATGGTCTATAGTTTCATCATCCATACCACACTCGCAACCGGGATTCTCCACAATACCCATTCTGTAAAGATGACTAGCCACCACGCAGTGGCCCATTCGCAAAAACGACACATGAAAGGCACGTCCATCTTATTCATTCTTATTACAATATATTGAACCATGGTTTCACAGGGCTAGTTTGTTAGATTGATTTATATCTAGAGCATTATCTGAGCCATAAACACATTAGATACCATTATGTTCCTTAAGAGAAGAACAAATTTCTACATTTTGTCATCACCATAATAGATAGATGTTACTTCGTCTAAATCCATAAATATGGTAATGTATAGTTTCTCATACTTTCCCCAAGTCAACATTTCTCCAATTTTCTTATTTTATTTTTTCCTCGGGGTTCCTTTTTCTCATTCTCCATTTGTTACGACAATATTTATTTGTTTCGCAAGTCTCTCGAAATTCATATTTTATAATTGTTAAAATTCTCTCATGATTCATTT